>PVIW01014693.1:0-22372 GCA_004026585.1 Noctilio leporinus
TCACCCATTACGGGACAATAATGAACAAAACAAACAACAAGCAAAACAGAACCAAATATATGAATACAAGGAATAGGCCTTCAGTGGTCAGGGGGAAAGGGGTTGGGGGGAGGGGGGAGGCAGAGGCAAGAAAGGGGAGCAGCTTAGACAAGAACCTAGTATAAAGGAAATATGGACATGGACAACAGGTGGGATTGACTTTGGGGGAAATGGGTGGGTGGGGAGGGGGACAGAGGGGAGCAAAAAGGGGATGGATGTAATACAACAGCAATAAAATTAAAAAAAAAAAAGAGAGAGAGAAATAAATAAATAAATAAAATTCAAGCCCTGGCTGGTAGCACAGTGGATAAGGTGCCAGCCTACAAACCCAAAGGTTGCTGGTTCGATTCCCAGCCAGGGCACATAACCAGGTTGCAAGCTAGGTCTCCAGCCAGTTCCTTGGCTGGAGGCAGGTGAAAGGCAACCATACATTGATGTTTCTCTCCCTCTCTGCCTCTCTCCCCTTCTCTCTCTCTGGAAATAAATAAAATCTTAAAAAAAAAAAAAAAAACTCAAAACAATTAAGATCAAAATTTAGATATCTGGAAAAATGTAAATACCAACAAAAGGAAATCTGATTGCCTCTAGAAGGTTATAAAAACTAAAGTATGAGAATGACTGAAAGGATGGTGAAAAAAAATGGGAAAAGAGTTTAGAAAGAAAAGTAAAAAATTTCAGTTTTTGATAAAATTATTTGGAGAAAGGCCTAAAAGACTGACAGAAAAAGGTCTAGACTAAAAGCAATGTGTACATGGGACTAAACACAAATTAATCATGTAACTTTTTTGTTTACTCAGAATGACAGTAGGATTGTAGAAATTCATATATTACATTTCTCAGACTATCAAATTAATGAGTAAATTATTCTTGAAAAACTACAATTTATTTTTAAACCAAATAAAATATTTAAAAAATTTATTGGCCCTGATTGGGTAGCTTGGTTAGTTAGGGCATCCAGTTCTGTCACCAGTCAGGTCACATACAAGAATCTACCAATGAATATATGACTAAGTGAGACAACAAATTGATGTTTTTCTCTCTCTCTCAAATCAATAAACAATAATTTTTAAGAATTATCACCCCAAACACACACACACACACACACGCACACACATACATACATATAACGGAATGATAAGGGCCACAGTCACTGTTGAAATCATCAGCACTGCCACATCACTATTCAGATCCATAATTCATTCTTACTGAGTTCGTAGAAACCTGCTTTGCTTTGCCACACTGAAAATAGAGAACAGCAGGAATCCATGTTACAGAAGCTCACTTCCCCATTCTTTTATAAGCTTCCTCTAGCTCCAAGGTGCTCAGATTCTTTTGTCTCTCTGTGGCTAACCTATTACTTAAGGTAATTCCCCCTCCCTGTCTTTCCCAAGCCTCTAAAATGCATGCAAAGGTTAGTGACCCCCTCAGGAATAGTAGGATTTTCAGCAAGGGGTGTGGTGAAGTAATCATGCGATTCTCATTACTGTTAACAGAAGTTAGAGGCTATCTTCTCTTACTGAAAATCTAACCCAAGGTTCTTCTAATTCAGAGAACTATGTTTTCACATAAATTATATTACCTACAGAGACAATATAGTTTAGGTTATAAGACAACAGAGGATATTCAGCAGATGACAATATATAGCAAGAAATCTAACAATGATCATAAATACACACTGGCATATATTTTAACATTACAAAGCAGTTTGCGAAGGTGAGTAGAGATCTGAAGGTAACTAGATTTGATAATTTTGAGGAAACACATTGGGTATTAGGGGAATAGTCAATATTACTTCACTCATAAGATAAACATTTCAGTACTTTTTCTATAATGACTTCCCAGAGGAAAAAAATGAATAAATTATTGCACAGAACAGATGATATATATATATATATATTACAACTCTATGAAAGCAGGCATGCCACCTTACTATGTATGTATCCTGGTGGTCACCCTAAAATAATTTCTGCCACATATATGTATTCAAATATTTACGAACTTCACAGATAAATCATTCCTCATAATGTAGCCTAAGTTTCTTCTTATTGAAAACAAAGTAACGGTAGTTTCTTTCAAGGGTTGTTTGCAAGGATTAAAAGAAACCAAGCAGTAATGTTAAGATGATAACACGACGGAAAAGCAAAATCTGTTAAGAGATATACAGTAACTCTCTGTACTATCTTTGCAACTTTTCTGTAATTCTAAACATATTCCAAAATAAAAGCTTAATTTTATAAAAAGTCATCAAGTAAAGCACTTAAACCAGCATCTGATATGTGGCTGGTATGATCAAGTATTTCCTGACCCTCCTCTCAACACTACCCAAGCACTCATGGGAATCAATAGCATATTAGTGATGTTGATCTAGGGAACCACCCAGCTAAACAACAAATCAACAGTAAAAGTCTGCTGGCCATATCTATTTGTTGGTTAGTTTCTGAAACCTATAATGGTTCTAAATGATTTTGAATTCTCATTGAATACTACTAAAAAACTCTACCACTACTACCCTTCACCTTCTTTCTTTCTCTTATTCGTTTTTACCCTCTTACAGTTTTTTCTTTGTTATCTTCTCAGGTACCCCATCTTAACATATTGTAAACTAAAGCTACTGTTTTTGGAAAAAAATTTGGCTTTATTCAAAATCTGACTCTGGTTCCCAGATGTTCTGATGCCTGAAGCCTAATTTTCATGACTAGGATAGCAGCTTAGTTAAAATATAAAAAATATTCAGCTCCATGAAATGGAAAGAAATGTTTCCAAAGACAATTTTCCAGTTAATGGTGGAAAAATTATTAAATGCTTATATCTACTTATGAGAGCTTTGATCATATATTTATTCTTGCAACTGACAATTATATTTTTAAAGTTCTTTCAGAGAAATGAATTAAGAATTCTTTCTAGAAGGCAATCTTTATCTAGTATCAACACACTTGAAAAAATATTTGATGTCCATTATCAGTTTATCTCACTTTTGAAGAATATATAAGATCATTCCTAGTGCCCTGGCTGGTGGCACAGTGAATAAGGTGCCAACCTGCAAACCCAAAGGTCACTGGTTTGATTCTCAGCCAGGGCAACATAACCAGGTTGCAAGCTAGGTCTCCAGCCAGGTCTGTGGCTGGAGGCAGGTAAAAGGCAACCATACATTGATGTCTCTCTCCCTCTCTGCCTCCCTCCCTTCCCCCTTCTCTAAAAATAATAAATAAAAAATCTTTTTTTTTTAAAGACCATTCCTGAAGACTTATAAGCAAAATAACTATAAATGAAATAATTTCCCCCATGACTTCCACTAAAAACTGAACATTACCATTTTAATAAGAAAACAACAATAATTAAAAAAAACAAACAAACAACTGTTCCCCTAAGAATGAAGTAACTTGTTTTTTAAAATTAAAACATTGATACATTCAAAATACTTTTTTTTTGCATAGACTTAAAATATATCAGACATTACTACTTCTTAAAGTCAGAATCATAGAACTAAAAATTATGTTTTGATATTTCTTAATACTTTCAATTATCACTTTATAATGGCAGCATGCTTACCTTCTCCCTTACTCATTTTCTATTCCCAGTATATAGGTCTTTGATTTATCTAAACTTTTTGCAAAATTGAAGAAAATAAAGATTAAAATCAAACTGAAGCATATCTTTCATGGACAAGGTTATGACTGCATATTTAAATGCCAGCTCAATTGGGAAAAATCATCTTACTGTATTCCAGTGATTTTCAAACTAGTGGACTCAGGACCTCTTTCATATTCTTAAAATTTTTGAGGACTCCAAAATTTTGCTTTTGTGGTGATAATTTATATTAACAATAATGGAAATTAAAACTGAGAAAAATGTTAAATGTTTAAGTCACTTAAAACAATAATAAATCATTACACATTACCAATACATTTTTGTGAAAATATTTATTCCACCTGACAATAAGGTTTTATAACTTGAGCATCTAGAAAAGGTGATGCTTCAGGATGTAGCACCATATTTACTCCTAGCTCAGGAGAGTGAAGTGTGGTAAAATGTACTAGACACTAGTTTGATACACATAGATCTGAGGAAACAATTTTCTCACATTTGAATACAACATTGCATTTTTTGGTAACATTTTATATTTAGGGAGACCGAACTGTCTAATTGGTTGTGGTCAGAATAAGCACACCATGACTTCTATTTAGATGCAATGGTCCTACCTAGAAGAAGTCTTAAGTCATCAATGGCCTCAGTTAAAACATAGCTTGCCTTTTGCTCAGAGTTCTTTAACTAGATTGACCCATTCATTGGTAGGTGTATTTGGTATTATATCTGTTAATTAAAAGCTAGACTGGGGTTCTCTTCAAAATTGGAGACTCTGTCTACATCCTATAGACAATAAAAAATTATTTAATCTGTTATTTCCAGTAACCTCAGACTAAGATTCAGTCTATTAGCTTCAATCTGGGGCTCTGTTCAATAATAGCTATTACTAAGAATAGCCATTAGTAGGCTAATTACTAGGATTTTCACTCCGTAGGATACCAACTAGATTTCCCCAAAATTTTTTACCTTGTAGAATAGAATTAACATAGACCTCTACATAAAAAGCCAAAATTTAATAAAAGACTGATTTCTCCTGGTTTTAGTTCTAGTCAGATAAAAGCTTTACCGGCCTGTGAACCCAAAGGTCGCAGGTTCGATTCCCCAGCCAGGGCACATAACCAGGATGCAAGCCAGGTCTCCAGTCAGGTCTGTGGCTGGAGGCAGGTGAAACACAACCATACATTGATGTTTCTCTCCCTCTCTGCCTCTCTCCCTTCCCCTCTTTCTAAAAATAATGAAATAAAATCTTAAAAAAAAAAAAAAAAAAAAGCTTTATGTATATCAAGTAAACGGTATATACCAATGTTATAAGCATGGCCTATACCCAGCATTTGTAGTAATCAGTGCTGTTATTCTTTGGTTTACCTGAAACCAAAGGAAGCTACTGCCCTGCAAACAGTGTTACCTCATTGAATATTACAGCCTAACACTACTGATTACAAATGTGGCTGATAGATCTCTATAGGTGGGGCTCAGAAATCTGTATTTATAGAAAACATTTCTGGTGATTCCAATGTAGACAATCAGATAAGCGTTTAAGGTAAACATTGCCTGAGAGCCAACAGAGAGAAACATGAATTATAGCACAGGTTTCCCTATCAAAATGTATTTTTCCGTAAAAGAGAAATGCTATTATAATGGTTGAACAGACATAACTGACACAACCGCTATGCTCCCTTTGGTTCCTTTAATAATTGAATCAGGTTCATTCTCACCCATTTTGTAATTGCTTTTGTCTTTGGCTACAAAATTCTTTTCTTTCTCCTTTCACTCAACTCTCTCTTCCTCTCAGCTTACTGGTCTCAGGGCAATCAGTTTCTTTTCTTAGACTTCTTTAAGGGTCCCTTGCCCTGCATTTCCCACTTCATCCTCCCCTACTTATCCCATTTCCCTTTTTATTTCTTTCATTCCACTATCACAATCTAGAATTGTATTGTCTGTTGTATTTTTACTCACCATCAGTTTCTCTCCATTAGACCATGATAATTCTAGTGTCTAGAATATCTGGTAGAGGATAGGTTATGTTAGTCAGGGACCTGGGGGGAAAAACATCAGACAACAATCCTAGTTAAACAGATATGCAACCCAGTCAGAAACAGAGTTCTAAACAGCATGCCACAGAGCCAGTCTGGTGAGAAAACTACTGTCTTTGGCTCTGGGGGTTTACACTACTGATTCCCCAAGGCTGGGTGCTCCTCAAGAGTATTCTGCACCTGATAACTGATCAAAAAAGGGGTAGAAAAGCTTGACTCCCTTGCCTCAATTCCAAATAACTCTATAACGCCAATCAAGGCCCAGAGTGTTCTAAGGGGTCAACCCAGGCTGGCATTAGGTCTTTATGCAGCTTGACTCCTCCCACTACCCAACCCTGTTTTCTTCCCTGCCTCCCACAATGCTGTCTCCAGGGACACTCTTCAAGAGACTCTGCAAGCTAAATTCCCTTTCAGAGTCTACATCCTCGGGAACCCACCCTGGGACAATTAGCACCAATAGTAATCCAAGAAAGCGGGCATTCAGATGGGGTTTGGAACTGAAAAACGCCTCTGGCCAACAGAAAAATGGCACAAGGTAACTTTCTGAGATAATGTAAGTGTTCTATACTTAAATTGGGCTAGTATTTACATTGGTATATACTGATAATTTGTGTAAGTTTAATAAAATAATTTTAAATTAAAGAAATAATAAAATGTGAGATTTGTTTCATAAAATAAAAGTTAATTTTATTGTTTATAAATTTTACCTATTATACATATATAGAGAGAAGACAGAAAATTAATAAGAGATTAGGTGACTTATTATTAGTCACCTAATAATAAGATTAGGTGACTTCTCATTCTTTTCAGAGTGGACACTGACATGTGATATAGATAGTAGGTAAGAAGCAAATATCAGCTAATAGTTAAATCATCAATGATGCCTTTGAGTCTCCAATAGAATGTGTCAGTAGTTTGGAATAAAGACCATTTGTGAGGCATTCTCATCATGAATATACATGTAACTGAAATAAAACTATTCAAGATGATTAGGTTCAAACAACAAATATTTAAGAGATCATGTGTTAACCACCACATTCTACCTGAATAAGTTTCATTATCAAGACAGGACATATGAAATGATTACCAGGAGATTTTAATTTTCTCCTTTATGCTAAAAAGTTTCCAACATAAAAATAGCAGGCACTGTTTATGAAATGATTTAGTGTTCAGTGCTTTTTAATTTGGCTTTAAAATTCTAGTGCACAACCCCTGGCTGGTGGCACAGTGGATAAGTCGCTGGCCCGTGAACCCCAAGATTGCTGGTTCGATTCCCAATCAGGTTGCAGGTCTCCAGCCAAGCCCGTAGCTGGAAGCAGGTGAAAGGCAACCATATATTGATGTCTCTCTCCTCTCCCCTCTCCTTAAAAATAATAAATAAAATATTTAAAAATATGCATATTTAAAAATAAATAAAATAAAATTCTAGTCAATATAGACCAAACAATTAAATTTGAGAGTAATACATAACTAAGCCACAAACATTCTTGGGGGCCAAAAACTGAATTCATTGGTGTCTTTTATATACTAAAAAGAAACTGATGGAATATTGAACATTCTCAACCAAAAATTTGGTAGAAACCTAGAAATATCACCCAGAATCTCTAATAGTTTTATTATTTTAATTTTTAAAAGATTTTATTTATTTACTTTCAGAGAGAGGGGAAGGGAGGGAGAAAGAGAAACACTGATGTGTAAGAGAAATATCAATTGGTTGCCTCTTATACACACCCCCAAGTAGGGACCTGGCTTGCAACCCAGGCATGTGCCCTGACTGGGAAGGGAACTGGTGACCTTTTGGTTTGTGAGACAATACCCAGCCCACTGAGACACACTACTCAGGGGTAATAGTTTTATTTTTAAATATCTTTACTAGAAATTTAGACTGTAAAAGTTTTAATTAGTTTTTAGTCATCTTTTCCAGTAACTTTTCTCTAACCCCTGCCCAAAATTCGCAACTTTAAGTAACAGAATATAACTGAAGTTACCTTATAGTTATGGTGTCTACAATTATCATTTTCAGAGTTTAGGTAGAAAAATGGAATTGAGAAATAGCTTGCCACTAGTTCAGGTTGTCAATGAACCAACAAAAGCAGGAATTCTGAACTTTATGTTCCTATTAATAGATTCTAGATTATAGCATGAACTAAAACATAACTAAACATCTGAGCTGAAAAATTATTTAGCTTTGAAAATAAGTTAAACCCCCTTCAGGCAGAAGCAAATTTCTTAGTGTGACTTGAAGTTAGCAAGAGGAAGCCACTCCCTTATTAAGACATATCCTACTATGGAAATAATGCAGTATTCCAAAATTAGTAACAGTTTTATTATTACCACAGTGTGGGAATAAACTATGTTCTTTTGCTCTGCTACTCAATCTGGTTAATTATCCATGTAGTTATTCTTGGCTACTACAAAGTGAAAACCTAACTTTGTTAAGGTTAGAAGAGAGAAATTTCTGCTAAAAGGAAAAAAGTCTGGTTTACTTCTTATACATATGCTACACTTTAATGACTCAAAGAAATGTGATCCAAACAACCACTTAACACTGAACACTCTGGTGTCAAAGCCAATTAGATAACTTACTATTTTTAGCTAATCAGACAACCTACATGATACAAAGCAGTGAAGTCTATAACAATGGCTGCATTCAAAATGCTAGAATAGAGACAGGAAAAAGAAGAAATTCAGAAGTATTCACTATGAAGTTTCCATGAGCATCACAGTATTGAAGGAGTTCACTTGGGCAATGAAGCACAACCAACAATTTACAACAAAATAGTACTATTATAAATCATGACAATGGAGAGACTGTCAAACTGGCTTTTTAAAAAGATCCAGTTACATGCTCTTGACAGGAGATATAATTTAAATAGGTTGAAAGTAAAATAATGGAAAAGATACATCACTCACAGAGAAACCATAAGAAATCTGAGTGGCTATATATTAATACTAGGCAAAGGCTTCAAAACAAATATATTATTAGAAATGAATAGGAACATTTTATAATGCTAAAAAAAAGTCAACCCATAAGAAAGATTTAACTATTAGAAACATATGTGCTCCTAACAACAAAGCCACAAAATGCATGGGGAAGAAACTGATAAAATTGAAGGAAGAAACTGAATTAAAAAATAGTGTCTAGAAAAAAAAATGTGTCTGGAGACTTCAATACCCCACTTTCAGTAATGAATATAACTACAAAGAAGATCAACAAGGAAATGGAAGACTTGAACAACACTATCCAAAAACAGGGCCTAAAGGACATCTATACAACACTCCACCCAACAACAGCAGCATATACATTCTTGAGTGCACACGGAACATACTCCAGAACAGGCCATATATTAGGTCACAAAATAAGTCCATAAATTTAAAGCGACTGAAATCTACAGAGTCTATTAAAATTATAAACTCGTAAAGATAAAATTTGGGAAATTCAAAATTACAATTGTCTTCCCCTTATTTCTAGTTTTGTTTTCTGTGATTTCATTTACCCATAGTCAACTGCAATCCAAAAATATACTACAGTGCTACAATCATCAAAACAACACAGTATTGGCAGAGAAAGACACACAAACCAATGAAACAGAATTAAAAGCTCAGAAATAAAAACACATGCATATGGGCAAATAATTTTTGATAAAGAAGCCAAAAAACACACAATGGAGAAAAGAAAGCCTCTTCAATAAATGGTGCTGGGAAAATTGGAAAGCCACATACAAAAGAATAAAGAAATTAGTCCCCATGTACAAAAATCCCTTCAAAATGAAATAAAGACCTAAATATAACATATGAAATGATAAATTACATAGAAGAAAACATAAGTACTAAATTTACGGACCTTCATCTTAGAAAACATTTTATGAATCTGACCTTAAAGGCAATGGAAGTAAAGGCAAAAATGAATAAATGAGATTATATCAAAGTAAAAGCATCTGCACAGCAAAAGACACTGACAATAAAACAAAAAGGAAACCAATCAAGTGGGAGATATCTGCAAACAACAACTCTGACAAGGGGTAAATATCCAAACAATATAAAGAACTCATACAACAAACAATTTAAAAATTGGCAGAGGACCTGAACAAGAGATAGGTCTCAAGAAGACATGCAAATGGCCAACATATCTACAAAAAGATGTTTAACTTTACTAGCTATCAGGGGAATGCAAATCAAAACTATTATACAATGAGATACCATCTCGCACCTTTTAGAATGGCTATTATCAACAAGACATGTGATAGCAAATGTGGGGTAAGTTGTGGAGGAAAAGGAACCCTCATTTTCTGCTGCTGGAATGTAAATTGGTACAACTACAATGGAAAACAGTATAGTGGTTCCTCAAAAAGTTAAGAATAAAATTATCATCTGTTCCAGCAATCCCTCTTCTGGGTATCTACTTGAAAAACTCAAAGTCATTTATTTGCAAAGATATATGCAGCATTATTCATGGTGGTCAAGACATGGAGACAACCAAAGTGTCCTTCGATAAGAGGCTTGGATAAAACAAATGTGGTACATATATACTGTGGAATACTACTCAGCCATAAGAAAAGTTAAAATACTGCCATTTATGACAACATGGATGGACTTTGAGAATATTAATATCAGTCAGAAAAAGCTAAGTACTACATGACTTAACTTTTTTTTTTTTTTTAAGATTTTATTTCATTATTTCTAGAAAGGGGAAGGGAGAGAGGCAGAGAGGGAGAGAGACATCAATGTATGGTTGCGTTTCACTGATTTAACTTTTATGTGGGATATAAAACTGAAACTCATAGACACAGACAATAGTATGGTAGTTACTAGAGGGAAGGGGGTGCGGGTAGTAAAGGGTAAAGGGGGCCAAATATATGGTGACTTTGGATGGTGGACACATAATGCAACCTACAGAACATGCATCATAGAAATGTACATTTGAAACCTACAGCCATACCACCCTGAATGCGCCCGATCTCGTCTGAAACCTATATGATCTTATTAACCAATATCACCCCAATAGATTTAATTAAAAAAGAAAACCATAAGACACCAATTCAATTCATATCAATATCATTAGCTAGTATCAAATTAAAAAATGGAAAATAACAACTGCTGGAAAGAATGTGATATAATTGGAATCCTTATATATTGCTGGTAGAAATATAAAATGAGGCAGCTCCTTTGAAATACAGCTTGGCATTTCCTCAAAGGACATATGGCCCAGCAATTCCACTCCTAAGTATATACCCAAGATAAATGAAGACATATGTTGACACAAAACCTTTTACATGAATGTTCATAGCAGCATTATTCATAATAGCCAGAAAGTATAAACTCCTCAAATGTCTATCGACTAAGGAATGGATAAATAAAATGTAATATTGTGATACTGTGATATTGAGGTTATTTTACATTTCTGTAAAGAACATGATCACATTGTTTTTTTTTTAAGATTTTATTTATTATTTTTAGAGAGACAGGAAGAGAGGGAGGAAGAAAGGAGGAGAAACATCAATGTATGGTTGCCTTTCAAGTGCCTCCAGCTATGGCCCTGGCTGGAGACCTGGCTTGCCAACCTGGTTATGTGCCCTGACTAGGAATCGAACCAGTGACCCTTTGGTTCGCAGGCCAGTGCTCAATCCACTGAGCCAGATGAGCCAGGTCATTGGTTCTTTTAAAAAAATGTACTATAGTATCAGTGTGGGTAATCAATTGGGCGTGGGGGTGTCTGGGGCTGGGGAAAGGAAGGACATTAGGAGATAGCTGCAATAACCCAAAGATGCTGGAACTAAGGTAGTAGCAGGTATTCTAGAAAGACGGGGTAGATTTGGGAGATATTTAGAGTATAGAATTAAAGAGACTCAGCAAATACGGAAGAGAAAGGAGAAAAACCAGGGATGAGTCATGGTTAGCTCTTACTTGAGGACTACACTCAACCATCACCTCCAAGAAACTTTCCCTGAATCCACAATTTGAGTGTCTTTTTTTGTGTTATAAATGTATATGGTACACACCTCTGTTGCTGCATTTACCACATTTTAATGTATTGTGATTCTGTATTCATGTGTCTGCCTTCCCCATCAGTTATTGAGGGCAGGGACCTTATAATGTTTTTGTAGTGTTGTACTCCAGAACTTATTGCCTGGCACATAACATTAAGAAAATCAAAGCTATTTTTTTTAAACTAAAAATAAACAAACAAAAGAATGATGTAGAAGGTGTGACCAACTAGGATAGAGAACTAGAAAATACAAGGGAAGCTAGTTTGAGGAAAGAACATGCTGAAGTTAAGATAACAATGTCAGTTTTTCATATGTGCCTATAATACATCCAAGTACAATGGTTAGATAGTAAATTGAAGACCAAGGGAAAGGTTTGGAATAGAGTAAGTACCAGGATATAGGAAGTACAGGCAATAACTAAAATCTTTCGCATGTGGACCAGGTTGCCTGCAAAACACATAAAATAAAGCCAAATAAAAACAGAATCTTGGAAAACTCCAACATTTACGGAAAGGGCAGATTAACTGCAGCTCACAAAGGGGGCCTGAAGTGGGATTAGAGTAAAAGAAAAATCAAAGAAAATTAACATCACCATCATAAAAAGAATTTCAAAAAGGGCTAGGAGGTATTTACTAAATTTGGGGAAAGCCACTGATGAGCTGGGCACAAGAAGTTTAAGTGGATAAAGAGAATGAATATTTATTGTACAGGTGAGGAAGAGCACATGAGAGACCAGGAAGTGGAAACAGAAAAATCAGGAAGCTTGACCGCGAGGTAAAGGAAAAAGGTTGGGTACTTACTAGATGGTGATTCCAGGTAAAAGGTAAATTTTTCATTATCTTTTATTTTGTTTTTGTTTTAATTGAGATAGCAATAGAGAAGCTAAAGGGGAAAAGGGAAATAAACTGATAAAATCGATCACCAAGAAGAGAGAAGGGGTTAAAAGTGCAGCTTTAGACATTAAGGATACAGAAGGGTAGATTTCTGCGCATAGGGGAGCAGAGATGAGGGAGTTCCCTCCTGATGGCCTCTACTGTCTTGCTGAAGTAAGAGGTAAGGTAATATGCTAAAAGATAATGTGGAAATACTAAGAAATGAGTCTAGATGATCATGACAAATATCTGTTGAAAGAACAGAAGAAAGCTGAATTGAAAATACAGAACTGTCTCACAATATGAGGGGTCCAAATGAGGTTGAAACCCCAAAATCTAAACTAAATAGAGCTGTCTTCAAGATTATGTGATTTTTCCTTCCAGCCATAGGGAATAAAAATGTAAAATTAAAGAAAATGGAAACAGAAAAGAAGTGAGTGTACATATATATGTAAAAATTCATTAAGCTGTACATTTCAGATTTGCTGACTTAACTATTTATAAGTTGTATGTTAATAAAAATGTTAATTAAAATTCTATTATATGTCTCATTTCAAGTACCCTACCCTCCCACCCCCAAGATCAAGAGGCAAAAATGAACCTCTAAAACATCTATTTAAAAACAAGTTAAAAAACTTGCAAAAAGACTAAAAATGAAAACAAACAAAAACCTGGGAAAAGAGCCTCTTTCCCCTCAAATGCATGTTTTTAATCTGGAGTAAATTACAGACCACCAAGCATAGTCTGAGGTGGGTACAGAGCACCAGTTCCCACACAAAAATTGTTATTGTTGGCATTAGCACTTTAATCCAAAGAGAACACAAATTCTGCTCATGTTTGAATAACCCTTGCCAACAAATTGATCCCATAACAGCAGGGCTGTAAGGGGTAGTTTCAAAGATTGAAGGGAAATGTAAAAGGGGGAAAAACTCAGTAACTACTGAGTATCCTACTTAGAACTTAGGATAGATCACATTAGAAAGAAAATTTTTTATCTTTCCTCTTTTTCCAAAAGCAGCCCAAAAGGGCACTGGAGAACATCTGTAATATACATAGAAGGGAGAAATGCCAAAGAAATACAGATTCCACAGCTGTTAACCCAGGGGAGACTCAAATCAAGCAAATCTCTAAATAAGGTCTGAAAGGGAGATGCTCTGCTAGTGGGCAATGAACTTCCCAGGCCAGGACTATGGGGCGGACATACGGAAAGCTAATGCCTGCCTTTCTGGAAAGCTACCCTCTGCCTTTATACAAGCAAACTAGAACAATTCAAAATTCCTTTGCCAATTAAGATATACACAAAGAAATCTTGAAATGTTGCCTGGCTACCACCTACTCCATGAACGTAAGAAGGGATTTTCCTTGTCATTTTAATGTTTATCTTCATCTACTCTATATTACATGTTGGGTTTAACAATATCAGCAGAGTAAGCACTCCCAAACTGTACGAAATCAAAAGTTGAACTTTCAGAAACTCTCTAATAGGCAGAGAACCAGATCCCATGAATTCAAAGCCAGCTTCTTTCTTTCCTATGTTACCTTGGGCAAGTTACTTGGCATTTATAGGCCTCAGTTTCCCATCTGTAAAATGGAGGTAATATTACCTATTCACAGAGCTGTGAGGACTAGTCAATACATCAATACACATAGACACAAATATTAGACACACTGTTTAGTGTTCAAAAGTCTTTGCTTCTCATAAGTCCCTTTATCAATTTGTACCAAGTCTGTTTACTGTGACTTCTAAAATTTGTATGGCACCTCACATAAATTGATGTAGTTTATACATTGTGAATAACTGCTAGGCAGAAAAGGGTCTCAAGGTATGGCATGATGAATTCGCTGGCCTAGCTACCAATAAATTATTAGCAAATATTAATGACTCCATCATAGAAATAGATATATTTAGACTTATGATTTGAAGGTTAAAGGCTCAACACACCATTTCCATTTCCCTTGACTAGCAGTCCTCTTCACATAATATATGTTTACTGTAATAACTGACTAACTGCCTTTTGCGGAAACTGTCAATATTCTGCATATACAGCATCTGGAAGGATTAAGCAGAACACAAGGGAATTAAAATAGAAAATTAAGTGAAAATTAAGAAGAATATATAGAGATGTGTTCTAAATTCCTAGAAAAGAATTTTAGTAAGCTTTCATATTTTGCCCTCTTTTTGTTAGACTAATAGTAAATAGAGCTCTGTCCCTTTAACTGTCAAATGGTTTTCCATCCTACATGTAATCTTTCTCCAGAGGAGTCTTTTAAAAGCTATAAATAAAATACCCCAAATATTTTCTTTTTCCCACAGATGAGAACATTAGAATACTGACATTTTAATCTGTTCTGTACACGAGTGAGTTGTGTCAACACAGTGCTTCCAGCTACAACACTGGGGAAAAAAAGTTTAATTAAAGACAGAGAAGAAACTGCATGTGGAGCCTAAGCCATTGAGATACAATGAAAAGTTGTCATCTTCAGAGTCAATTCTCTAGGAACAAATCTCTTGTGTCAAAAGAAAAAAAAAAAAAAAAAGATGTAGCAATGTACAAGTGTGATGCTATAAAAGGAAAACATGATGGTATCAAAGATCAATGTTCAGACTAAGAACCAAAAAATAATATTTATGCAGTACTTACTTCCAGATTCTGAACACTACTGCTAACATCATTAAACATCTGTGGGTATAAATAGATGTCTATTAACCACATATACTTATGTTGTAGAAGATAGAGCTGAAGCACAGAAAGGAAAAGAAGCTTAGCCAGAATCACAAGGGAATGGTTTAGTAATAATGGATATTGCTAGTTTTATTCCAGAATATTGCCTGTATTCCTTCTTCAAATTCTAAGTTGAAGGGGAAAGTAACACCACAATGCTACTTCCAAAATTAAGCACAGGTCTACCTATATTTTAACAATAGCTTGCTTGCGTCTATGCTGCCCTTGTGCCAAGGTACCCCATCATCAGAGGCAGCAGAGCTTCCCAATCAGTGTGCCAATGTGTACTGATGTGTACACAAACTAGGTGACAGGTGTACTGAGATGGTGATTCTCTCAGACCTTGGAGTCTAAAACCTTCAACCGTAAGATGGCTTGTCTACTACCCCAGTGCTACATAACTATCAGTATTTTCTGAATGTACCATGCCATAAAATGTTGGAAAACAATAGCTATTAGGCAATATGTAATGTGAAAAAGATAAAAAGGACTAAATAGAAGATGTAATACACAATAGATGTTGCCTAGTTTGGTGGCACTGTGGGAGAGCAATTAAAGAGGAAACAGATAAGTAGCCAAAAGTAGCAGCTCAAAAAAATACTGTAATGGGCAAGGCTCAAAAAATAAGAGCCCACATTAGGTAGTAAAAAAAGGGATGACACCCTGGCTGGTAGCACAGTGGATAAGGCGCTGGCCTGTGAACCCAACAGTCACAGGTTCGATTCCCCAGCCAGGGCACATAACCAGGTTGCAAACCAGGTCTCCAGTCAGGTCTGTGGCTGGAGGCAGGTGAAAGGCAACCATACAATGATGTCTCTCTCCCTCTCTGCCTCTCTCCCTTCCCTTCTTTCTAAAAATAATGAAATAAAAATCTTACAAAAAAAGGGATGAATTCAAAACAAGTTGTGAAAGAGTAACTGTTTAGATTAAATTCGCTCAGTTCAATAAACATTTCTGTTGCCTATTATGTGTCAGCCATCACCAGACATTGGGGATTTTAAAAACTGAAGAAATAATCCCAGTCATTAGGAATTCTTTAATTGTAGAAACAAAATTCCAGGTTTTCCTTAATGGATTTCATTTTACATTAGCTCTTAGAAGAAAGGAAATACTAAAAGGTGTTACATATTACACTACAAACCAAAGGTAGTGTTAACTTACCCATTCCAGTTTCCCAAAGTAAGTCTTTTGGTTAAAAGGCTCAATGTCAGGAGCTAGAGGACTATGAAGAGAATTTGGCAGAATAATTCCTTAACACAATAGCTGGACAAATAGTTCTTAATATAAGGATATCTGAACAAGCGTTAGAATGCATATTATTGACAAGTCCTTTTCTAGCCTTCATGAGATGATAACAACAATTACCATTTATTAGGGGCTCACTACAAATCAAGCATTGCCATTTTACGTAATTACCTCATTTTAGCCTCCCAACATCCCTGAAGGTGGCACTGAAGCTAGGTATTATTCCCATTTTGCTCATGAAAATGAAGGTTTAGAATAATAAGTCTTCTATCTAAGATTACTAAGTAATTAAAATAGATAAATATTTATCTTGTAAATATAGAAGATCCAGAATTCAACTCAGGCCTAACTTACTCTCAATTCTATGCACTTATTAAATGTTTTAGTAGGTAAGTCATTTCCTAAAGAGCTTTTAGGAAGGCATCTGATATACAGAAACACAAAGGCAAACATGGCAAAACCATGTACTGTTCTATGAGAGGCATGTGTGTCCAAGGCTGACTAGGATCCATATAGTAAGTGATCTAGAGGTCTGCATATTAGTTTTCTACTGCTGCCATAATCAATTACCACAAACTTGATGATTCAAAGCAAATTTATTATCATACAATTTTACAGAAGTCTGACAAGAGTCTCACTGGTCTAATATCAAGGTGTAAGCAGGGTTACATTCCTTTCTGCAGGCTCTAGAGGAGAATCTACTTCCTTGCCTTTTCATGGCCACCAGCATTCCTTGGTTCATGGGCCCTTGCCACTATCTTCAAAGCCAGCAATGGTAGGCTGAGTCCTTCTCAGTCTGCCCTTTTTCATGTTCTTTCATAACCCTATTTCCCTTCTACCACTAGGTTCTCCAATTATAAGGAAACAGATAATTAGTTTATATATGTTAGATAATCCACCATAATCTCATCTCAAAAACTAACTTCACATCTGTTAAAGTCCCTTTTGCTATGTAAGGTAACAGGTTATAGGAATGAGGGCATGGACATTTTAGGGGAGGGGAGTAACTGCCTACTGCAGTCTGATTATAAGAGAGTGGTGTCACTCAATGCTTGAATTATGGAACTAGTCTACTTGTTGTGGTTCCAGATGTACAAGGCAATTTACTAATATTTTGGATTGCCTATAGGTTAATTATAGAAAAATAATGTGCTGTTCTGAGGGTACAGTACCCATTATATTAGACATTATATTAAATAATTTATTTTCTGAGTTGTACATTAGTATCTTGTGAGTACTGTCAGAATGAGTCAGAATCTCTTAGTCCAAAAACTCTAGGATTTAGGCAAGATCAATTACCTGAATTTTGAAGTTAAGGATCAGAATCAAAGGTAAGGGGTGTAGGTATATTTAAGAGGTCTATATCTATGATTAAAAAATGAAAAACCTTTTGAAAATCATGTTCAAGAATCTATGTATAGATATATCTAAGAATGCAGTTATATGTCATGCTGATTTATAAGAGTTGTATCAACAAAGAAAATACAGTTTTCTGATTGTACTTGTGTAATTAATCAACTGGTTTGAAGTAAATATCTAAGGGGGAATTTCAGATCAACAACTTTTAAAACTTGGATCACACAAATCAGTGGTTGCCTAAGGCTTGGGTATTGGGGGAGAACAGGGAGTCATTACTAATGAATGTGGGGTTTCTTTTAGGACAATAAAAATGTTCTAAAATTGATTATGGTGATGGTTACACAACTCTGTGAATAACCAAAAAAATGCATTGTACATTCAAATGGATAAATTGAACAGTTTTGAATAATATCTCAATAAAGTACTTAAAAACTTGGGCCACAAAGACATGACAATGATAGGAGGACCTGATTAAATACTAGGATTAAATGGATTATACAATTTATGATATTAATAAAGATCTTTCTAGGTGATTTGATGTTTCACCAAAAAATTCTGTACAGGATGTGATGAAGGTGCCAGTCACCAGTTGTCCATAGCTGCGACCTTCTGAATCATCTGAATAGTTTCCATGGAGGAATGTTTAAGCTTTATGCAAAATTTAATGCAGATCCATTGCTCTCCTTGCTCAGTCATTTAGCATGAATTGGCCACATAGTACACATGTTCAATCAATGGCATCTACTGCCCCCACTAACTAATACAGTGAAGTTGTCATTAAGCATGTGTATTCCAGTCCATTCTCCTTGGGTGCCAGGTTACATCTATATGGCGCAAATCATACTGATTTCATTAACAATGGTTGGACTTTTTCTGGATAGACCTTGTACACAATGCACTTATTATAAAGATTATAAATACTAAATGTGATAAGTATGGCACTGGCTGGTAGCACAGTGGATAAGGTGCCGGCCTGCAAACCCAAAGGTCACTAATTCGATTCCCCAGCCAGGGCACATAACCAGGTTGCAAGCCAGGTCTCCAGCCGGATCCATGGCTGAAGGCAGGTGAAAGGCAACCATACACTGATGTTTCTCTGTTTCTCTCCCTCTATGCCTCTCTCCCTTCCTCTCTGTCTGGAAATAATAAATAAAATCTTAAAAAAAAAAAAAAATAAGTATGAATAAGGAAATCATTCCCATCCTGATACCATTTTATTTTTTTACTTATTTTTATTGTTTATACTATTATAAATATCCCCATTTTCCCCCCTTTGCCCTCCTCTACCCAGCTCTCTCCCGTACTTCCCTCAGGCCATAACCAAACTGTTGTCTGATTCAACAGGCTATGTATATATGTTATTTGACTAACCTCTTCACCTTCTTTCTTTCAGTTCCCTCTCACCCCTCCCTTCAAACAGTGTCAGTCTATTCCATTTATCCATGCCTCTGTTTCTATTCTGTCCATCAATTTATTTTGTTCATTAGATTCCTCATGAGCATGAGATCATATGGTATTTGTCTTTCACTGACTGGCTTATTATATTTAGTGTACTGATCCCATTTTAGATGCTCATATTTTGTTGTCCTTATTCTGTATCATGTTGATTCTCTATAATCCCTGAATCATTCCATGCGCCACATTAGCCTGTATGTACCAATGCCTTCTTGTATCAAGATGATCGTATTAAATTCAAAGAATTTTTGGTCTCTACTTGTTTATGTGGGAAGTTCACTTTAGTAGACAGCCTTCATTTGCTCTATTTTATAGTTATAACTATTACAATGCCCAATAATAACTCCACTGATCTACACAATGTTATTAAATGACTTACATGCTTTTTTTTACCTGCACACACCCTGTTTCTCAGGAGCAATAATTTCTCCTACATACAAACACCATAGCACAGTAAAAATTGACTACAAGAAGTCACTAAGTAGTAATGCTTATAAATTAGAAGCTCAGGCAAGGTTTTGCTTGAAGCTTTTTTATAGCTAATGTGAAAATTATCAACTAAATAGCTTCCAACATCCCCCTTTAAATAAGTGATCAAATCATTTCAAAGGAGCATTTTCCTGAAACTGATACATTAAAGCAATTCAGTTAAATTAATAAAATATCATTACCCAAGCCCATCAACAGGGGTTCCTTCAATCTTAAGATGGAACACTCCCCTCATGTGGGCTTAGACAAAATGATTTAGTTACTTGTCTACATGGGAGTTGTAAGAGATTACTCTCCATTCTCAGAATAACAGAAATAACAAAGGTAGTAATTCAAATCCTTAGGTTAAACAGTGCTTATATACTGGGTTTATCCACTGAACCACATACCTATCATACTTTCAAATGCTTCCCATACAATTTATTCCCATATCATGGTATATCTAGTTGTATATGCAGAAAGAATGTGATGATCCAAGAAGAGAAAATCAATATATACTATCCACACTGTAGAGTGCAGTATTATATAATTTCCTTGCTCTTAAATATAAATAACTGACCTTGTAGAACAAACATATCATAAATTCAGCTCCTGATGCAAGACTATCTTTGTCAAATAGTTTATATTATTCATTTTTCAGGTTTCTGCAAAACATAAGGATTGCAGTTAAAACTGGAGACCTTTGAATATTGTTACAAAATAGCTTACAAAGCAACTTATAGCACATTTATGAGTTTGTCAAGATTGTGGTATTTTTTAAATGCATACAGAAATTCAGGTCCATATTCCAGGGATCTTTTCAGACAATCAAAAACTGAATTTTCCAAGCAGGCAGCTGTAGCTCATTAGATCTGCCATGGACCGTGAAAGCCACTTGCCAATAATGTCGAAAGATATTACTCATTTCAATCTTGCCTAAGAGGACAGATCTTTCTTTGATAAAACATTAGTGAGAAACACTGAATCTGGGGTTGTGACAGGAACGGCTTAGCATACATGGATGGAAACTCAACAGAGAAACTAAAGCCAAGTAGAGATGGCAGATTGATGCTCTAGCTTTTCACCTTCAGAGACCAGAGCTTTCACCTAGATTTTAAGGAAAAGCCAAAAACAACCAGTGATAATGCACTTTGCAGCACACATGATAATCACACCATCTGACCTGGCTGAACTGTCAATCTGAACGGCAAAGTCTCTACATATGATTTGAGTTTTATAATCTCACCTGCTCAAAAAAGAGAAACTTAGGGGCCAATCAAATCAATTTTGAATGTTAGTCACTATCTAAGCAATGTAGTTAATCAGAAAAACCAGGATCAAAGTTAGGAATTATCTAAATCCTTATCAGTAATCACAATAACACTAAAGAAACTCTAGACATATTAAAATTCTGTAGAATTAGGTTGAACATTAATATACCACAGCGAGTATGTCAAAGGTGAAAATATAGCTATCTGGATAATTTGTGTTAATATTAAGTAGCCTTCCTCTTCAGACAGTTTTAAAATCTAAATTACTACTTAATACGTAACTAAAATTCAGATTGGTACATAGAGCCTGATGTTCAGTGTAGACATTAGCACTAAGAGGGATTCTAGGATACAAGTTATGTTCTGTTTTTTTAATCCTCACTCAAGCATATGTTTATTGGTTTTGGCAGAGGGAGGGTGGAAAGAGATAAACAGAGAAACAATGATGTAAAAGAGGAACACTGACTGGCTAACTATCATACGGGCTTCAACTAGGAATCAAACCTGCAACCTAGGTTATTCCATGTCTAGTAATGGAATCCATACCTTTTGGAGAACAACTGAGCCACCTGGCCAGGGCCATTATGTTTTATTTCTTGATCAAGGTAGTAGCTACGTGGTATCATCATGTTATAAAAAGTCATTGAATTGTATATTACAATACAATATGTCAACCTTTGTGATTAAAGAAGCTTAGCAATCAAAGAAATATCATGTCTTCTTGTCAGCTGCTTCACGAATTTAGTCTCTAAGAAAAGTTCAGAGACTAAATCCTCCCCCATTTGGTAAGAGATCATCCCAGCCTCTCTCTCACTAGTTTTTCAGCTTTCAAACTAAACTATTTAAAGATAGACTCACAGAGACATCTTAGAGCAACAGAACATATTACATTATATTTAGATCTTTAATCTCACAGGTCATAAGATTAAAGACTTAGGAAAGTATTATTTAAATAGTCCTGATAACCATGATGCTTTATTCATGAAACCACAACTTACATATATTAATCTTTAATAGCCACAAAGCAGTTTTTGAAAAAATACATGACATTGAATATAATATGCCAACAAGAGAGGGTGCTCAAAATATTTGATATTGACTCTGATGAACATAGATGCTAAATTCACAACAAAATGTTGGCCAATCGGATTCAGCAGTATATTACAAAGATCATACACCATGATCAAGTGGGCTTCATCCCAGGGATGCAAGGATGGTACAACATTCGTAAATCAATAAATGTAATACACCACATCAACAAATTGAAAGATAAAAACCATATGATCATATCAATAGATGCTGAAAAAGCATTTGATAAAGTGCAGCAACCATTTA
>PVIW01014694.1:0-22125 GCA_004026585.1 Noctilio leporinus
AAAGGTCTTTGGGTGGAGAATCGAGGACCAAAGTTTAGTTTGACAACCAAGACATTTTTTTTTTTTTTCCCATGAGCAACTTGGTCAAGAACTGAATTGTTCAAAAACCAAGTAGCTAGAAAACTGAGGTTTGAGTGTATATTCAGCCATTCCTGAATGAGTCTTTGCTGGATATTTTTTCCATTTTTTCAGTATTTTATTTATATAATGAACAAATTCTACAGGTTTTCCATTTTGGCATAGCTAATGCTACTGGTGTACAGAAAGAGCTGATGATATAAATGATCAAGTTCCTTCCGTTTCTAATTAAATTCTACAGAAACCCCAAACTGAAGTGATCATATCACATCTCAGTCTAAATAGTGACTTTTCACATTAGAAAAAATTATAAATGAGGATTGGATAATTTAAGTTTAAAAAATAGATAATCCAGACCTAAAGTTTATTCTCCCCCAAACCCCCAGTTTTAGCTCTTAATAACTTTAAACACTAAAGAATGAGAAAATGTAGTTGGTTTTAATGTCTTTACTATCAATATTGCTACTACAATTAAATACAGATATTGAGCTGAGCAATATGGGTGATTGTATAACTTAATCTCATTCGTTCTTAAACCAAATGAATTGGAGGATATCCTGAAAGGTCTTTAGTGGTTTTTTCAAAAGAGTTTTTTTTTTTTTTTTTTTTTTGTGGGGGGTTGATATTTGCATCTTGGCAAAATCATTGAATTTGATCATATGCCTACAGATGGCTTATGTTAAGTGTGTGTACATTGCATATTAGGCTATGCATATATATTCTTAAGTTAGAAGTGACAAAATAGTGTTCTAACTTATTAGCCCAGGAGATTCAGCTAGAAAATGACACCAAGGCAGACAAAGAAGGAGACTCTTTTCACTGCATTTAATATACTTAATATACTTCTTGAATTACAATCACTGTTGAAATTCTCTAATATTCTCAATTAGTTGTTTTAATTATAAGAGACCCATTTGATCTTTAGTTTGCCAGATGAAAGGTTTCAAAGAACTCCTCATAACTAATGTAGTTTTTAAAAAGCATTCTATATGTAAAGGTTAATGGCATTTTTCATGCCAATAAATGCACATTCCCTGCCAAAGCAAATGCTCAAGAGTACAATATAAAGTTGTGCTCAATTTCAGGAAGATGCAAGACATTCTTATGAGTTGAGGACAAATGGCCCAATTTTAATTACTTTTATGTTAAATGGTTGTGTAACATTGGCCACTCTTCAGGAAGAGATGGATTTTGGACTTTTACTGCAATCTATTTTCTGCTTCTCCATTTGTGGGACAATGGAAACACATATGCTCACATACACACACACACACACACACACACACACACACACATAGTTATTGCTTTTCCATTTACAAAGTACTTTGTACAGACTCTTCCAGAAATAATATATGCTTTATTTATCTTCAGTCAATGTTTATCATATATATATATAATATTTTGCTAATATGCTGAAGTATAAAGAGAAGACATAGATCTAAGTACAGAATGAAGATAATTTGCCCATTCTAGCTGAAAAAGCAATCATTTTATTCTAATTGGGCATTTAGATACACAATCTCTTCACATTTAATTCGCTTTAAAAAATATAACTATGTGCACTCTCTAGAAGGCAATTGCTGCTCCCCAAAACATGTTCTACTTCTTTTAAAGCCTCTGGTAAAATTTTTATCTAAGCCATCAGATTTAGCAATTTGTAACTGATCTAATCTCTCCACACAATCCTTGGTTACTGAAATTGCATCCAACAGTTCCTCACTATAAAACTGAATGACAACCCATGTCTTTCCTTTTCTGTTCCTCTTGCAGCTTTTCATTTATCCCCATACCAAAAATCAGATAAACATTCAAAAATTATGAATCATTTATAGCAATTGTCAATTATTACATTATAAAATTATCACTTAGACTTAACATAATAAAAAATAAAGAACCACCATATCAACAAGTATTAAATGAAATGTAAATAATCACATTATTTTTATATGGCACTCATAAAATCTTACTGTTTTTAAAGAATTATTAACAGATGCCATTGTCTAAAGATTCTCCTATTACTTCAGTTTTTAATTCATTCACTCATTTTTATATATTTACTATTTTCTATACACTTAATAGTATTGTAGTTGTGCATGATACTGTAATGAAAAAATATACTTAAGCTAAACATAATATTGCTTTGATAATTATGGGGTAGAATGGTATGACATTGATTATGTGAGCCAATTTTAAATAAGAAATTTTATTTGTTTATCATTGTATCTGATGCAGATTAGATGCTCAACTAATATGTGCTTAATGATGAAATTTCTTGTGTTATTAAGATAAAATCATCAATCTTTTAGGGTTATAGAGTTTTAAATTCCACCTATTACAGTCTCTTGAGTTCTATGCTGTAAGCATTTAATAAAGGTTTCCATTCAATTATAGCCCCAAATTTTGGCCAGTACCTATACTTCTTCCTGAAAATACTATGTTGGGTGACTTGCATCTATGAATTTTATAATTATATCTAGATTCTCTATCCAACTCTCTAAATGTCTAAACTAGTGTGCGAAACATGGCAGTTGTGAGATTAGGGCCTGAGAAGCCAGGTGACTTCTGACTAAATAAGGTGCATCCTGTTCAATAAGAAAAATTGTAATCTCTCTTAGTAGAAAGGAAGGGAATCTGTGTTCAATCTATAAATTGCATGAAGTCCTGCCATGCCTTGAGCAATGGGGCTTAACTGTTGAAAAATGAGATATCATCTTGAGAATAAAAATAGGAGTTCCTTCTTTTTCGGTGTCTCATAACACTTTCCACAGAGAGGGCATTCTATGGCCATATATGGAACAAGTGGTTAATTGACATGTAAGACAGTCAACAGGAATATTTGAAAGTGTTAGCATCATACCCTGCTCTGAGATTTTCAAACCTGCCCCTGCTCTGAGATTTTCAAACCTGATTAGCAGCCTCGAAGACTTAGTGTGTGTGATGTCAGAAGGTGAGTCTACTCTATTTAGAGTAAGTGTTGAATATTTCTCTACTGTTCCCTACCCTTTTCTACTACTCTGTTTAGCTCAAGAAAACTTACTGTTGTCTAGGTATGAAAAGGGTGGCTTACTTCTGCTTTATATTTTCTTCCTCTGACACTGTAGCTTTTTCAGCACTCAGCTAAATGGAGAAATGGATGCCTTCTGCTAATATTTATATATGCTATATTTTCTTAGCTAATATGCTAATATTTATTAATAATAAAATATATGGGTAGTTTTTGAATATATAAAATGTGTTAAAATATTCTGCTATAATATTAACAAAGTTTTGATTCCTTTGTTGAGTATCTTACCTTCTCTGTAATGTACTGAAAAGCTTTTGGGGAGCAAAAAGGGGATGGATGTAATGCAACAACAATAAAATTAAAAAAAAAAAAAAGCTTTTGAACAAATTAATCCACAGAACAACAACTAAATTTGAGTATTTAGAATAATATATATTTTTTAATATTTTATTTATTATTTTTAGAGAGAGGGGAAGGGAGAGAGGCAGAGAGGGAGAGAAACATGAAAGTATGGTTGCCTTTCACCTGCCTCCAGCTACAGACCTGGCTGGATACCTGGCTTGCAACCTGGTTATGTGCCCAGGCTGGGAATTGAACCAGCGACCTTCAGGTTTGCAGGCCGGCACCTTATCTACTATGCCATGAGCCAGGGCTAGAATATTTTTTAAACGTCTCTTTCCTCAGTCCTTCCATAATATGTTATAGCACCATTTTCCATTCTGAATTATTTGCATTTTCCTAAGGTTATCATGTTACACTGATACTATTATCTAGATAAAGTACAATATTAATTAATTCATCTCCTCCAGTATAAATGTAATTGGATTACTGTAATTGGAAAACTCACTTATTTAACACATATTTACTGGAGGTCTAATATGTGTTAAGTGTAATGAAATAGAAATAGACAAGATATAGAAAATTTATTGTACAACTACACTTTCAACCGTCTACATGAAATAATCTCTTTTTCTATTATTTTACTTTTTTAAAGATTTTATTTCATTATTTTTAGAAAGAGGGGAAGGGAGGGAGGCAGAGAGGGAGAGAGACATCAATGTATGGTTGCTTTTCACCTGCCTCCAGCCACAGATCTGACTGGAGACCTGGCTTGCAACCTGGTTATGTGCCCTGGCTGAGGAATCGAACCTGTGACCTTTGGGTTTGCAGGCCGGCACCTTACCCACTGTACTACCAGCCAGGGCCTTTTTTCTATTATTTTTGAGAAAACCCTACAGCTGAATAGCTAACGTGTTGCCTTCCACATGATTTCCCTTCAGATGACACTCCCTAATCATTTCCCAATAATGGTTTAATGAGAACAGGTGAGTCAATTATCTTTGAATTCACTTTTAAATGATTCATGTAGATAACAATCTAAACAGGAAAATATGGAATGGCTTATATTTCATTTCTTCATATGAAAGATTCCTTAAGAACACCTCTACTTAAATGAAAACCACCAATGTTAATAATGTTTTGAGGGGCAGATTTAAAGAAACAATAGTTGAATTGACTTATCTCTCACCTCCATTAAATTTAATATTCTTTATCCTGAAAATTTTTATTTCAGTGTAATGTGGTATGTGCATCAGTTGAAATAGAGACATTATATAATATCTAGGACATTAAATGTTAGAACCATTTTTCTTTATATATTGAGAAGACTGAGTTGAAAAATAATAAATTTCATTGAATAAACTAGGATATAGTAGAGACTTGAATATAGTTGTATTTCTTTACCTCCTATTATCCTATAAGTCTGAACTGATAAAATATGTGTTATGCTCTAAACATTCATATGAATGTTCCTTAATCAAATACATTCTTTCAAATCTACTTGAATAGATTTTTTCTACATGATTTCATACTAAAATGGTGCATAAAAAATATGTAACTTGAAACATTATGCTTGTTTCTAGCAGAAGGAAGATTTCTTCATTTTTTCAAATAATGAATAAATAATACTAGTATAGAAATGGGATGTGCAAAATTTTCAATGTAGTAATTATTCTAAAGACTTGCTATGTAAAAAAAAAATTAGAACTAAGAAACATAAACTTTTATAAATTATCCCAGTGGGAAGTCCCTCTGTAAATGATAATTTGGATCTTATTTGATCATAACATTAAGTTTGAAACTTAACAATTCTATATCATTGAAACACCTAACAAAAGTATTAACTAATTAATCAAATTGGATAACAATTCTCTTATGAACATTATATCAAATCATTTGCTGAAGAATATCAAGATGGTGTATGCATATATGTCACTTTTGAGGTAATAATTATAGCTATATGCAGTAAAGTATTTATTACCTTATCTAATTAATACACATTTTGGCATGTCAGGGTTTGGGGATAATTATAGTTTTCTATTGCGGTAATAATTTGTATGATTTATGCATCCTATGAAACAACACCGTGAGCCAAAAAGCTGTCTGGAATAATTACAGTTAAGCAGCATGATCAACAGGTATGCCCGGCCAAGAGCACGCAGCCCTGAGGATAAGAGCCTCAAAGAAACAGAAGCAATCTGAGGTGTTCACTTCTCAGCCTGATTTTTCTCACCTGAAAAAAAAGGCCCACCCACTGTTTTAAGCTGTATTAACAGAGATCTGACTGAATAAGTGTATGTGGTTATTTTCCAAAAGATCATGTGCTGATGTGGAGGACTTCATAAAAAATAAAAACAAATTATCACGGCTTACATAAATTGGCAACTATTTAAGGAAAGATTAAATGTAGACTTATTTAATTTGTGTTAAGAATGCCAAGGCATTCTATGGCTATTGAAAACTCAACTAGAATATGAATTCATCTTATTCCAGTTAGAAATAGGGGACTCGAAACCCCTCAACTCTTGCCACTAAGCCCTGAGTGTAATTTCCTTCCTGACCCACGATACCTGGACAAATTATCACAATAGGAATGGAGAATGTAGTTTGTTTCCTAAAAACTTTGCTTATGTTTGGGAATTGACTATCAGAGTTGAAAAAGGGCTCAACAATCTTCATCCATATTTATATAATAATTTTCAGGAAGTTGACAGATTGTTTTAGAAGATAATGCCAGTTATTCTTTTATCTGTCAGTACTTTACTTTTGCTGATTTTATTTTGACCTTCTCATCAGTCACTCTCTTTTGCTTCATATTAATGCCCTCAAGGTAGGTAATGTTTTAATTGGCATTCAGCTCATACGTGAAACCACAAGATCCTATCTTACATAAAGAAGCTGCTGGTAAATTTCTGTGAACTGTTCTCAATATGTGGGAAGCTCTTAAATTAGTTTCATCTTCTCAGAGAAACTAATACATTTGTATCCTGTAGGAGTATATGGAATTTTTAGTTGTTAACTCGAGATAGAGCCATGTTTTTATTATTTTTTTAAACTTGAAGTTTAAAAGACATTGCCAGATAATACAGATTGTTAAAAACAATGTCACAGGCTATTCCACTTAAAAAAATTAATTCCAACTTGTAGTCAGTAATCCATAGCATAATAGGTACTTTTGCATAAATTGGAAAGTTACATGACAAGAGCATGGCAAGAGTTCTAGAAATAATGTGGAATGAAAATTAGAGATTTCTGCTGACAGTCCTCGCACCAGCCACCTTCACTGATCTCAACTTGAACGGGCATTTGTTTTGTAATAACTCAAAGCAAATAGCAGAAACAGATGAGCTAAATAAGGAATGGAAATGGAGGCCTGAGAAACCCATGACACGCACTGCCCAAGTCCTTGGTGCCACCAACTGATTTTGAACCAGCCAGTCTCTTTCACAGTATAATAAAAGCCATCTAAAATGAGCACTCCCTCCTTTTGACTTTCAAAATATTTACTGTAGGGGAGAAATAGAATGAACAAAAGAAAAACATAGAAAATAAAAATTTCTTCATTTCAAATAGGCTCCTTTTGGTTATGTGTGACTTTTAAAAGGATTATAATAAAAATGCTCTAAGAACTTGAGTTTTGAGCTATATTTAGGCCCAATCCATATATACATATATATACAAACACACGCACAAAATGCACATAGATTTATATATATTTAATCCCATGTGAACTATTATGTATACAGCATCTAATAAAAGGTCGCTGGTTCAATTCCCCAACAAGGGCACATGATGAGTGCAAGTCAGGTCTCCAGCCACTTCCGGGCTGGAGGTAGCTGAAAGGCAACCATATACTGATGTCTCTCTCCCTCTCTGCCTCTCTCCCTTCCCTTCTCTCTAAGAATATTAAATAAAATCTTTTAAAAAATACACCTTAAAAATAGTTTTACCAACTATTGATGTTTTATTCAGAGGTTTTATGTTATGTGTATTTTAAATAAGAGGTTGTATTTTATTTTCAAAATTCTGGGTGTGCTAGGAAAATTAATTTATTAACCATAACACTTTGAAAATATAAAAATGACTGCTATTAAAAATACTGACATTATTGTCCAGAATGTGAACATCTCATTCACCTTGTTAATTTTTTTCTATTAGTTTCTTATTTAATTGCAGTATTAGGTAATGCCATTATTTGCATTTGCTCTGGGGAATGAAACAGCTGAATATAAGCACAATCTGTTCTCATGTTTCTAGTCTCCAGCATTCTGTTGCTCTGATTAAGCAGTGAATGGTCCACACAGAAGTGTTGTTGGGCATTTGACTGCCTGTTCTTTCCATGTACTGTCTTCTTTCCAAATGCTCTTATTTCATCTTGTTTTGCCTTCAATAAGTTTCTTTCACAGGCATCAGAAACACATAAAATATCTTGGTGTATCACCTGGAATTTGTCTTTCCTTTGCTAGGGAAGCATTTTCTGAAATACGGTTCCTTGCTTTGAAGATGCGACATCTTTTGACATTAATTATTATTATTGCTCACTTCTTGGCAGTGGCTCCCCCAAAACAATAACAACAGAAAAGATGAAAACTAACAACCTGAACTGGACTCCTGACAAGTCAACAAGCCTGTTTTGCAAGTGAGATGACTCATTACCACAATGCTATAGGCTAATTCACTTTGGAGCTTCTTAATTTCTTATTTTCTATCAGTTGACATGAGGTTGGAGCCTGGAGTGGGGTCTGATTTTGCGTCTTTCCAAATTTCAGTAAATGTTTTATCATCAACATCGGTTATCATAGTGTGTTTTAGGAATTTGCTTTGAAAATTTTCCTGAGATAATGTTCTCTACCTCTTGACATTGGAGGTGAAACAGTCAGATAACAAAACATTAATTATAACCAATCACTTGGTCCTTTAAAACTTGCACTCAGTTTACCTCAATGTGCTGAGGTTGAAATTTGATCATCCTCAGGCATTATTAATTTAGCACTTTAAGTAATTCAGTTCTGATCTGCTGTGTTTGTTGCCAGAATTCACTCACATAGTGCTTTTGCATAATTTCACATTAGAGGGTGCCTAAACATGCAGAAAGAGGTGGATAATTATGGTGATAGGCAAATTCAAAGAAATGAAAACACCTATTTCCCCAATATTTTGGGTGTGCTCCATCAAACTTTTTTTGGGTATTTTTATAAACCTTAATGACATGGTTAATTGGAATGCATTTTTATCTTCCTTTGTTGCCTGACAAAGAGTAACATTAGAAGTTGAACATAGTAAACTTTGGAAAAACACTTTTTAAAATATAATACGGGATTTAAATGTTAAGACTAAAACATGGTACTACTACCTTGGAAAGCAGTTTTGCAGTTTCTTTAAAAATATAAACATAGAGCCTGGCTGGTGGCACAGTGGATAAGGTGCTGGCCTGAGAACCTAAAGGTCTCTGGTTCGATTCCCAGCCAGGGTACATAAACAGATTTCTAGCCAGGTCTCCAGCCAGGTCCGTAGCTGGAGGCAGATGAAAGGCAACCATACATTGATGCTATCTCACTCTCTGCCTCTCTCCCTACACCTCTTTCTAAAAATAATAAAATCTTAAGTGTATATATATATATATATATATATATATACACATATAGACATAGAGTTATAATATAACCCAGCCATTTCAGTTAAAGGTGTTTGTCCAAAAGAAATGACAACATATCTCTAAAGAAAAAGGCTTGCACATGAATATTTATAGCAGCTTCATTTGTAATAGCTCAAACCTGAAATAACTCAAATGCCCATCAACAAGTGACTGTATCAACAATGTGATATAACTATATAGTTGAATATTACTGAGCAATAAAATGAAATAAATGATTAATACATTAAAAACATGGAAAAATCTCAAAATAAGTATACTGCATGAAAGAAAATACAAAGTAATCCATAATGAGAGAAAGTGTGTCAGTGGTTGTCTGGGGATGGAAGGAGGAACTGCAAGGAGACATTACAAAGAGGAGTAAGTGAGGAGAATGTGGATGATAGATGTATTCACTGTCTTAATTTTGGCACTGGGTTCATGGACGTAAACATATGCTGAAACATATGTTTTAAATATCAGTAGCTTACTATGTCACACTTACACTACCATATAGCTTTTTAAAATATGGTAACCAGAAAAAATAATACATACCACATATATCCTTTTATTAATAGATAAGTTTTTAAGAAATTGAGTTTAGAAGACCTATCACTGCTATGACATGGGAGAGTTTTATGCCTTCCTCAATGCCAAAATTATCTGGAGATTTCCCATTCTCATTTCATCCTCAATGACATGGTGGGAGTCAAACTAATAGTATAAATCAATAATATAATCTCTTAATATTATATATGGAAATAAGTATTTCTCAGGGGACATCAATAACAGTAATATGATTTCCAAGCTACCATAAATTTCCTAGAATATGTTCTCAACCTATGTATTTGTATTTATGAATGAAACTAAGTGCAGTATTAATAGAATGGAGGAAAATAAGAAATTTATTTTAAGCTATAACACATTATTTGTCATCTCATAGATTGAGATTAAATTTTCTAATATTGACAACAAGTGGAGAAGGCTGTTCTCTATTGGAATTATTCTTCCAAATAATTTTGCACATATTGTTATTTTTGAAATAGAGCTAGTTGTAGACTATATGTACATATATATATGAGCTGTAACAATTCTATGTTCACAAGAAAATTCAAGTTATTCCATTGATTGACAGCAAAAAAAATATTTGCTTAATTACTATTATTGTTTTTTGGTACCTATGACAATTTGGTGTCTTTGTATAATTAAAGCACTTGCAGATCAAGCATGAGTGGTGCTTACTCCAGAAATATCTTGAATTACATCACTTGTCTTCCTTTTACTAGAGAGCATCTTACTATACAATTTTTAATCATCACTTATTTGGCATTAGATGGAATTGCTTTGTATAGCTTATAACAGGAATTAATATTTTTCTACAAAAAATACAGCTCATATCTCATAATGGAAAATAATTTTTAAACTAATTCTGGGTGTGCAATGGCTCCAGAGGAAATATTTAAAGCTAAGTATTATAGGAAATCCAAAAAAGAGTTTATATATAGACTACAATATAAAATATTAAAAATAAAAACATACTATTCAACCTTTACTATCTTTTAAAGATATCTTTACTATCATTCTGGACTTTTCTATTTATTAATGTGTAAAATCCTCATAGTAACCTTATAAGAGGTTACCAATTTTACAGATGAGAAACCTGAGGCTCTCCAGGTAATACTACAGCTGGTATGTCAGAGAGCCAAGATTTGAACATAAATACTCTAGCTCTGAAGTCCATGCTCTTGATCTCTATGGGAAAAAAAAAAAAATTAAAGCTTTTCTTTCTACAATTGATAGGAACCACTGCTATGGTGGGTGAGGTTCAAGGAATTTACTCCTAAGCAGGCAACAAGCACAGGGGCTCTCCTTTACAAATAGGAGATGACAGGTCCTTTAAACATGATCTACTAACATCTCAAGAGTATTTTCAGATGGGACCCGGTGGGTTCACACTGATGGGTTAGATTTTTTAAATTACAATGCATTTTGTTTAGAAGAGGGATTAAAGTATTTGCCAAAATGATTTGTGTTGACAAAATGGCTTAGAACATTTGGCAGATTTATTTTGGAGAATGGAATAAATTAAGGTGTCTAGCAAAAGATGTGCTACAGCCACTGAAACAATTTTCAAGTATTTCAGAAACTCTATTTTTATTCACTTTGCAAAATGTGCTTAGTTGGACTGCCAGTCTCTGTTACATTTCCATTTCTCAGCAATTAATTAAAATCCCAAATCAGGTTTTTCTTGATCTTGCCAGAAGGAGTTGGTTACCATGGAAATAGGAAGATCAGTAGTATTTGGGAAAAAAGAGAAAAAATGGTTTGCATTGGCCTTTTATTTTGGAAACATTAGCGGTGGTCTAGAGTAGCTTGTTGGCTCTGAGGTAGGAAGCTCTGCTGCCCCAGCAGCAAGTAGGCAGCAGAAACTGGAAATCACTGACAGCCTGAGGATTAGATTGCGCCCCCAGGGATGTCATTTTGCCAGTTGAAAAAGTCATTAACTTGGCTTCTTCTTGTCCTCTATCTATAGGTTAAACCCCCAAATGTAATTGATTACAGAGGATTCTGTTGAGGCTAAGCAGGATTTTGAATCAATAATTGGTTATATTTTGCAAAGAGCCATCAAAACCCATTTATGATTTTTTTGTATGTCAAGCCAGCGTGCTTTAGATAGAAAGCTCAAGTCCAGACAATAGTGCAAATTAAGAATGACTATAATTGAAACCATACTTTTTACATTTTGGAAAATGGAAGCTTATGGGATATCACCTTTGGGTATTCAATTAGAAACCTAATTCAGTGGGCTCCTTAAAGTGAATGCTTTAATAAGGAAAGTATAATGAATGATACAAAAATGGCTATATTAAAATAAGTTAGTATGTCTTGAGTTATTATGTTATATACCTGAAACATACCTGAAACTACTATATATAATGTTATATGTCAGTGATACCGCAATTTAAGAAAACAAAAATAAAATAAAATTATACTGAAAAAAGTATAAACCTTGTTAAAGACATGATTTTAATGATATAGAAGATAATAATAAAAATATAACTTTCAGCATTTATTAAGGGTTAATTTTGTGCCATACACTGTTCCTAGTACTTTGAAAGTATAACTCAGTGTTCCTTAGCAACATCATGGGAAAAACCCTAATACTCACAGATAACAGAAGTTGCTTTAAATTATTGAAACTTCGCAGTGTGAAGGTATTCTGTACTTTTATTTGCTACTCATTAGGCTGTCTGCGATATCAGAAGATGGGGAAAGATTTTGCACTATGCTAAGGTTACACAGATCCATGAAAATTTACCTTTCTTAGCTAATATAATATTAAAAATATTAGGAAAAACTGAGTTATTAACAAAGAAAAAAGGAGCAATCAGGATTTCATATTTTTTTTAGCATAAAACCCAACTGTAGAAATTAATTAGTCTAAAAACATCCATAGATGCTCCAGTCTACAAATATGGATAATAACTAGAAAAGTGGGAATTTTTTAGTCACGTTTTTCTCATTGCTGTAGGGAGTCAATATAATGTTACCATGGGTGTCTATTAAATGTTATTACATTTTGCCCTGGCTGGTGTGGCTTAGTGGATTGGTGCCAGTCAGCAAACCCAAGGGTCACTGGTTCAATTCCCAGTCAGGTTGCAAGCCAGGTCTCCAGCCAGGTCCCCAGCTAGAGGAAGGTGAAAGGCAACCATACATTGATGTTTCTCTCCCTCTCTGCCTTTCTCCCTTCCCCTCTCTCTGAAAAATAATAAATAAAATCTTTAAAAATAAATGTTACTACATTTTCCTCTTATGCCAATAAATATTTTATAGTGATAATAATTTAAGATGGGTAGTAGTGGTAGTCTTTTTAGTTAACTTTTGGAATAAAAAAATAATATAGTGGCAATTCTCTCCAGTTTACTCTAAGATGTATAGAAAGGTACCTAACCAGTGGAGACATGAACCAGATGGGTATTTAGAATTCAGGTGCCGTATCTCACACACATGATATACAAGTACTACAGGTGCTTCATGCCTCATAGGCTCTCCCCAGTGAGCTGCTAGATGGGCAAGCTGACCTGTATTTCGAACATACACAGTATGAAAAGTGATTTGCTGTGCATATCTGTTGTTGTTTGTCCCATTTCTGACAGTCTAAGCTCCCCCTGCCTAATGGCCTGGAAGCCTGAATCAATATTTCCCAGATCCCCTTGCCTATAGGATCCTTCATTATATTTTCCTTTGTCCCCTCCCTAAAATCCTATGTGTTGATTAAGCACATGCTAAATCAACAATACCCCGTCATGCACTTTGGAGAAATACAGGAAGAATAAGACCTGGCTATTGATTTCAATAAACATAAGTTCTTCATTCCCTATAGCATAGACTATGGTGATTTGAATGCCTGATGATTTCAAAATTCTTGTCATTACATTGATCTCACAATGAAGGTCCCATACGCTTTGGACAAAGATAAATAAAATGTATAAATGAAGTTCTACTTATTTAATTTGCAAGCATCTATTGAACATGTGTTATGTTCTAAACACAATATTTGATATTGGGAATGCCAAAATATAAGATATTAAAGTGAAAGGCAGAATATCATAGTTATTCATATTAAATAATTGTTTCTCATGCTAGGATACATTGGGTTGAAATTCCTACTTCATTACTTACGGTGGAAACTAACCTTTAAAGAGAGATTTTTGAAGAACCATGCTTCCCATTTTAGTCACCCCTGCATCTGAGCAGGCCCCCAAGACTCACAGTTTTGGCAATAAAATTCAACAGAAGTGATTTCCCCGATGAAGTCATAAAGCTTTTGCAGCTTCCACCTGAAATTCTTTGAATATTTTCTTTGTGGGAGGTAGGCACTCTCTGACATAACTGATCACGCTGAGACTTTCTTGCTACGTGGAAGCCTCAAACTAGCCAAAAGGAAAACCACACAGAGGGTGAGAATGTTAAGTTTGTCACGGCTCCAGCTGTTCCAGCCATCCCAGCTGAGGTACCAGACCTGTGAGAGAAAGAGCCAATATTTTTGTCCATCCCAGTTGGGCCCTTAAATGACACTAGACCAGCTACAATCTCTACAGACATAGTAAAGAATCTCTCAGTTGAGTCAACTGAGCCAGGTCAACCCACAGGACAGCATGAAATAATACATTATTATATTAAATAACCAGGTTTTGAGGTGCTTTGTTACACAGAAATACATACATAGGACATTAGACGCTGTGTAAACTTAGACAAGTTAAATTCTCTTTGTTCAGTTACTTGTTGATAAAATGGAGATAATTAGCAGTGGTTATTTGGGGAGCTGCACAGCTCTCAAATTCCCCATCAGAAAGAAAAAGTTTCCTCTTCTTTTATATGCAGTTTGAAACATTGTGGAAAATAGTGCAGGACTTTGAATTCATTGCTGAATTATCATTGCGATCAGGGATGCAGTTTCTATTATATCCACATTATACGAAGGACCAATGAAGAAGCAGTTCCTTAAAAAAATGTGGACAATTTGGAAAAGAAGGGAAAGGGACAAGAACTGGTTGGGAAAAACGCCAAAAGTTCAATGTAGTATATGACAACCATCAAATTGTTTGATTTCATATTTTAGAGTATGGTAATATTGCTATTACATGATTTCTTCCCAGTGGTAACAGTTTAATAGTAAAAAAGTGGCAATACCTCTTTTATAGTGAAACACACATTTTTATTTTAAATGTATGCATTTTAATACTCTATTTAGTTTTGGATAAGTACCAATGAGGAAAGGAAGCAAGGATGTTTTCTGTTCCTGACACTGAGTTTAGCAGGGCAGGAATAATGTTATCTATTAATGAGCAGAGATGTTAGCTAAAGAGGTCTGGCTATGTTCCAGTTTAGTTAATTAAATCCTACCTGCTTAAATTCTGTCTTTATTTTCAAATGAACATTCACTGTGATTTCTCATTTGAAAAATTATTTGATGTGAGTTTGGGACCACTAATTTATCTGTGACATAAAAAAATTCAGTTTAAGTTTAAATGCCCTAGCTTCAGTGCAATATTATGTTCTTTGTTGTGTTGACATTAAGATACTTCTCTTAAGGCTATAGGCAAGATATATTTTTCCAGTGATAGTACCCCTACTTAAAATAATTTCTCTGTTTCTCTTAAGTCAAGTTAAATTATGTAACACCAGGCCTGATTCAACCTAAAATTGATCTGACCCATTAGGTATAGTGCTTTTCTGCGTAACAATATCTGGATGTTTTATAGCTTCAAGTAGAGAAATAATTAAATCAAATTAAATTCTCTAATTAATAATTTATATGTAAGATCTTATTTCAGGAGTCCATTGTACAATATGCCAAATTAATATATTATGGTTTCAATAAAAGATACAACTTATGACTTATTTTTCCTTACTGTTGTGATAGGAACATTTCCCTTTTTATTGAATCTATTGGAGTGACGCTGGTTAACAAAATTATACAGGTTTCAAGTGCACCATTCTGTAATGCATCATCTAAACACTTTATTGTACATTTACCACCCCAAATCAAGTCTCCATCCATCACCATTTATCCCCCTTCACCCTCCTCAACATCCATCCACCCCGAGATCTCCAGCAGTCACCGGGCCATTTGTTTTCTGTGTCCATGAGGATATAAAAGACCTATACTCGGAATGTTATAAGGCATGAGGAAATAAGTGGAAGCATATATCGTATTCACAGCTAGGAAGAATTGACATCATTAAAATTTCCATACTACCCAAAGCAATCTAAAGATTCAATATTATTCCTATCAAGATAGTAATGGCATATTTCACAGAACTACAACAAATATTTTAAAAATTTATATGAAACTGCATAAGACCCCAAATAACAACAATAATCTTGAGAAAGAAGAACAAAGTTGAAAGAATTGTGCTACATGATATCAAACTATACTATAAAGCCATAGTAACCAAAACAGCATGACACTGACATTATCAGATTTTTAAAGTGTGCATTACAATATTATTAACCATAGGTATACTCTTGTAGAGCAGATCTCTAAAATTCCTCATTTCTCCTCCTCTAAAGCCTGACAACTATTATTCTATTCTGTTTCTATTTGTTTGACTCCTTTAGATTCCATGTATAAGTGGCATCAGCAGTATTTGTCTTTCTGTGACTGGCTTATTTCACCTATCATAATGTCCTCCATGCTCATCCATGTTGTTACATATGACTGAATTTATTTATTTATTTATTTATTTTTAAATTTTATTGTTGTTGTATTATATCCATCCCCTTTTTGCTCCCCTCTGTCTGAATTTATTTTTTAAGGCTGAATAATATCCTATTGTATATATGTATATAATCCATATATAAACAATAAAATTGATGCTAGAGAGATATAAGCACAGATAAACTAATAGATATAACATTAGAGATAAAATATATATTTATGTATTTGTTACATATATTCTTTATTTACATGTTTAACCAATATATAAATATATACTTGTTCTATCTATATTGTTAGCACTTTTATTCATGTGCAAACACTTATTAGGACATGAATCAAAAATGAATGATAATCAACATGCGTACATGTGCATAAAAAACTAAGAGCTTTATTTTGAAGCTTTACAATGCGTGAAGTTGAACTTTTGTATCTGATGTAATGCCAGATGTTCTAGAATAGTTATTCCATTTATAGTTTGTGGTCCAAAGTAATTTACATATTTTAGAGTCTTAAATTTTGTTAAGGAGTTTAATTAAGATCCCCTATGCATCTGAATTCTTTAAAACTTCCCTTTTCCTTCCTTCTCCTTCCCAGGATAAAATGGACTAGATTTTGGAGTGGGAAGTGTTCATTTTAGGAAGTGTGTACTTCTTTCTTCACCAAAAGTTTCCACTTGGAATAATGAAAAAAACAAAAAACAAAACTGAAAACACTACAGCTAAAATAAATTTCTGAGTATTTTTTTTTTTTTTTTTTTTTTTACTTATCCTCAGTGGTTAGATAAAGAAATTTACCTCAAAATATTAGTGAGCAACAAAAAGTTTTATAATAAGGGGTCACTTTAAAATATTTCTCGATAATGTCCCCACCGGTGCCACTATATTACCTTGAATGCCCGCTATGTTATGCAACTGCCCAGGAAAATGCTTATGTTCTATACAGGTTTATGAAAATTTCCTGAGATATATCCTAGAAAAACTATAATGTGAGATGTAGAGTGTTTAATTTTTAATTTCTAACTTAAATTATTATAGATGCACATTAATCACTTTCTTATTTTCACCTAAATCTCTGTCTGAAACAACTTCTAGTGCCTACTGGACCTATAAAGCCAGATAGAATTTTAATGAGATGACAAATTTAAAGTTTGTTATTTTCTGTTACACATTGACCACATCTTTATTTATCCTCTTGTAATTACAATATATTACAACTACATTTTGCATTTCAGTAGCAAATGCACTTAGATTTAGAAAGGAAGATCTAGATCATTTGCACATGTAATATTTTTACTTTATATTTCAAAAACCCTACCTTGGCCAGCACATTAATGTGCTTAGATTGCTATAACAAAATAACCACAGACTGCATGGCTTAACCAACAGAAATTTATTGTCTCACAGTTCTGGAGGGTGGAAGTCCCACACCAAGATGTCAGCAGAGTTGGATTCTTCTTAGGGGTCTGTGAAAAAGATCTACTGAAGAATTCTTTTTAGCTAGTAGATGTTCTTCTCCCTGTCTCTTGACATCATCTTCTTTCTATGCATGTCTCTGTGTCTGAATTTTCCCTTCTGTAAGAACACCAGCCACATTAGATTAGGCCCCATTTTAACTTGATTATACCTCTGTAAAAACAGTATCTCCAAATATGGTCATATTTTGAGGTACTGAGTGTTAGGTCTTCCACACTGGAATTTAGGGGGCCCATTTTAACCCATAACAGCTAGACTTTCAAATAGAACAAATCTATGTAGGTATATGTATAGGTATAGATATATGGGTGTGAGCACGTACCTGCATGTGTATGCCAATTATGTGTGTGTGTAAATGTAATTTATTAATTTATTTTTAATTATGTTGTTTCTCTTAGAGAAATCTGTGAGAAATAAATGAACATTTTAGACTATTAACATTTTCTATTTGTCTACTGCTTTAAAATTGAGAATGCTGCAGTATCGTTGACACCTCATCACATTCCATATGTACATTTTTTTAAAACATAGATTTTTCTATACTCTAGTATAGAAAACCTAAGAATCAACTCTTTCACATTAATCCACTGATCAATTGTCATGTGAAAAAAGACCTGGCACCAACAACTAGGAAATAGTAAAGATTACTTATCCCTCCCTTGGGCAGATTATTGCCCAATGAGAGTTTGTTTAAATGGGTAAAGTCCACAGTAATAAACACTTTGGTCATTTCTACAGAACCTGATGGTAAACTGTATACTACAAGAAAGCTAGCACTAAAGACAAGTTTGAAAAATATCTGTGATCACAGTTTCCACATTTAGAGTAAAAATAAAGCTGAATTTTCACTGCAATTTTAACCATTGATAACACTGAATAATATTTCAAATATTATCTCTTACATATCTCACAAAGTTTAATCCTGTTTATGGTTTATTAAAGCAACTAATTTATTTCTACAGTTTTATTGAAGTAAAATCCATAGACTATAAAATTCATCCATTTATAACCTATGTACTATACACATTTACTTTGCCAACATTATAACATTTATACTGTTTTCTAAAATAATCTCAATAGATATTAAGATAGTTAACCAATGTTTAAATACAATGCCTTTTTTTTTTTTTTTTTCCTTTTTAACAGCTGAATTTTATCAATAAGTAGCTCTTCTTTGTCCCATTTTAATGGAAGGGGACACACAATTTTTATATATTTTAAGAAGTGTATTCTCCATGCTAACTGGAGAACAGAAAGTAGGAAAATAATAGGAACATTAGACCACACAGGAAGCTATCATGGTTGTCAACAAGAGAGGGGACAACAGTAATTTTGACAAGATTTGGATGAGAGGGAGAAGAAAGTTGATTTCAGAGTACACTTTACAGGTAAACTCAAAAATGAATGAAAATATTAGGGCATAGGGTAAGTAAGTTAGGGGCAAAGGAGAAATCAGGATTATCTCTCAGGTTTCTCTGTAGCATCCAAATGGATGGTGTTGCCCTACTAATAAATAGTATAGAAAACCCCTTTTGGGGTGTCAGATTTGTGAAGCCTATTAGGCATTCCTGTGAAGACAGTTGAAAACAAACACTGTTGATCAGAGTAGAATTCATGGAGTTATAATTCTGGGCATCACCAGCAGGTTGATATTATTTAAAGCCATGGACCTAGTAAGATACCCTCAACAAAAGCATAGATTAAAAACGAAAAGAGGATCCAGAATGTAGGTGTATTTCACATAAGAAAAATAGGTTTGGGAGCTCTCGCAGCCAGCGATGGAGGCGAGACCCCCCAGTAACAGAGGCAGCGGCGGAGGTGGCGGCCGCGGCAGTTACTGGGTTCCAGCCCCTTCCCGGCAGCGTCTCTAAGAATCGCAGCGGAACTCAACCCGACCCAGCCCGCTTCCTTATTCCCTGCCCAGGGCTCTAGCCCCCACCTGCGCCTTCTAGCCATCATGGCAACTTCATCTGAAGAAGTTTTGCTGATTGTCAAGAAGGTGCGTCAAAAGAAGCAAGATGGAGCTCTATACCTCATGGCAGAAAGAATTGCTTGGGCACCTGAAGGCAAAGATAGATTTACAATCAGCCATATGTATGGAGATATTAAATGCCAGAAAATCAGTCCAGAAGGAAAAGCTAAAATTCAGCTTCAGCTGGTCCTGCATGCAGGGGACACAACTAACTTCCATTTTTCCAATGAAAGCACAGCAGTCAAGGAGCGAGATGCAGTGAAAGACCTTCTTCAGCAGCTGTTGCCCAAATTCAAGAAGAAAGCAAATAAAGAACTTGAAGAGAAAAACAGAATGCTGCAAGAAGATCCTGTTTTGTTTCAGCTTTATAAAGACCTTGTTGTAAGTCAAGTGATCAGTGCTGAGGAATTCTGGGCCAATCGTTTACATGTAAACTCAACACAAAGTTCTTCCACATCCAATCATAAGCAGGATGTGGGCATTTCTGCAGCATTTCTGGCTGATGTCCGGCCCCAAACAGATGGATGTAATGGTTTGAGGTACAATTTAACCTCTGATATTATTGAGTCCATATTTAGGACCTATCCAGCAGTAAAAATGAAATACGCAGAAAATGTTCCCCATAGCATGACAGAAAAGGAATTCTGGACACGTTTTTTTCAGTCCCATTATTTTCACAGGGACCGGCTGAATACAGGGTCTAAGGACCTCTTTGCAGAATGTGCCAAAATAGATGAAAAAGGATTAAAAACAATGGTTTCATTACGAGTGAAAAACCCACTACTTGATTTGACAGCTTTGGAAGATAAACCTTTAGATGAGGGCTATGGCATTTCCTCTGTACCATCTACTTCTAATTCTAAATTCATAAAGGAGAATAGTAATGCTGCCATCATCAAAAGATTTAACCATCACAGTGCCATGGTCCTGGCAGCCGGTCTCAGGAAACAAGAAGCACAAAATGAACAAAATGGTGAGCCCAGCGGCATTGATGGAAATTCCAGAGATGCAGACTGCTTTCAGCCAGCAGTCAAAAGGGCGAAGTTACAAGAGTCCATTGAATATGAAGACTTGGGAAAAAATAATTCCATAAAAACAATTGCACTAAACCTCAAGAAGTCGGATAGGTATTATCATGGTCCAACTCCAATCCAATCACTACAGTATGCAACAAGGCAGGACATTATTAATTCTTTTCAAAGTATTAGACAAGAAATGGAAGCTTATACTCCCAAATTAACTCAGGTTCTCTCAAGTAGTGCCGCCAGTAGTGCCATCACAGCACTGTCACCTGGAGGAGCGCTTATGCAGGGAGGGACACAGCAAGCCATAAACCAGATGGTGCCAAATGATATTCAGTCGGAATTGAAACACCTGTATGTGGCTGTTGGAGAACTACTTTGGCACTTCTGGTCCTGCTTTCCTGTTAACACGCCATTCCTAGAAGAAAAGGTGGTGAAAATGAAAAGTAATTTGGAACGGTTCCAAGTTACAAAGCTCTGCCCATTCCAAGAAAAAATTCGAAGACAGTATTTAAGCACAAACTTGGTAAGTCACATAGAAGAGATGCTCCAGACAGCCTACAATAAGCTCCACACGTGGCAGTCACGGCGTCTGCTGAAGAAAACGTGAAGTGTCTTTGGCTCTCACGGGGTTTTGTGAGGCCGAGAAAACTATGACCTGCAGTGTCTCTGGAAACCTGGCCTGAAGACATGCGGATGATCACACACAAGTGACAAGAAACATCTGCACCATGCCAATTCTCGGAGCTGATGCTATTGTAGTACTTGCACATTGAGAACTGAAAAGAAAGGAACTGATTAAACTAAAAGCTAGGGAGGTAAATTAAGGCAGAACCAAAATGAGCTAAGTTGCAAATATATATATAAAAATATATTTTTAAAAGACACTGTTTACTGCAGTTACTCAGGAACTGCTTTTGATTCATATTAAGCTGCTTTCAGAAATTAAAAAAAAAACAAAACACTTTTTAAAAGGGTGCATTGATAAAATCTGAGGTTTTGTTGTTTTCTGTAAATTTTTTTTCTAAGTTTATGGCACAGCGTACACCTTAAGTATTTCTCCTCCGTCCTCTTCTTGGATCCTCAAGTTGTACTGAATTCTAATTGTACCTTATTTACATCAGCAAGTAAAGAGAGTACTTTAAAGTAAGCCAGAGGGAGACTGTTGCTCAACCATCAGGAAACAGTTGTGCTCAGAAGGCGTCATTGGTCCTGTGTTTCCTACGGAAATAAAAACAATAACTATTGCACTGAATGTTTGTGGTTTGGAGTCCCTAAATGATGAAGAGGGAACATAATTTGCAGAAAGTCGTGTGGGGTTTTAATGCAGAATTTTGTCAGAAGACAATGGTGCTGCATGTTTTTCTTTGAGTGCAAATGT
>PVIW01014695.1:0-22367 GCA_004026585.1 Noctilio leporinus
AAAAAATTAAAAAAAAAAAAAAAGAGGAAGGAAGAAAAGAATAAAGGGTTTAGGTGGTTGGGGAAGGGAGGAATACTTAGATTGAGGACTGGGAATGCGTTATAGCCACAGAGTGAATAGACTTTAATTCGAGAGTAGGGGGAGGGTCTTGGGTATTTAGGTGGATTGAGGTATAGGGGGGATTAAGAATATGTGAGGAGTAACTTTTGCAAAGGATATGTTGGGGATTAATAGTTCATATTGCTCTTGGTATAACTCAGGTGCTTGAGATTAGCAGCAATCCCTTTCCTGAGGCTGCCTCTTTTTCTTGGTCAGGACTTTACAGTCTATAGTCTATATTTTAGCCGGTCTTGGCGCATGGCAGGGCCTCTGATTGTCGCATTCAGGGCTGATTCTGAGTGTCTGCCCCCAGGTAGGCTGGGCCTTCTGCAGCCTGGCTGTGTTTTAGGGTTGCTGGTATTCTGGAGCCCGCAGGGTGCTCCCTCCCACTCCTGGCGGAGGTTCCTGTCCTGGACGAGCACCCAGCACCCCTGCAGGGCAGCCCACAACTTTGCAGGTCCCTGTGATGACTGGCCCTGCCCCCACAGTTCCAGGAGGAGGCAGCCCCTGTCTGTCAACACTGTCCGGGTCCGCCTACACTGTCCCGCCCTACCGGGGTGGGCACCACTCCTCCAAGCCAACCAGCTCTCTGCAGAGTCCTTTACGAGGCCTCTGTGATGAGCCCCTCCCAGGTGTGGGCGGTGCGGCCTTTGTCTCCGGCAATGGCGGGTCAGTTACTCCCGCTACTAGTTCTGGCTCGCTTGAGGAGCCTGGGGGCCTGTGTGGCTGCGCAGGGCTGGGCCTCCCCCCTCACAGGGGCTTCCAGCTGCTGTTTCCCCTGTGGCCCAGCAGCACCGTTTTCGGCCCTCTCCCTGCCCCGGCGGGTGCGGTTCCCCGCTCCCCCACTCCGGCTTCCGGCAGGACTCTTCTCCTCCACCTCTAGCCCCGCAAGAAGCCTCCTCTCCCTGTTGCCAGAGTGAGTCTCTCACACAGTCCCTCCCCTGCAAGAGTTCAATTCCGAGTTCCCTAAGGCATTTGCCCTTGCCGCCTGCACTTCACTGTTGAGACTTTCCGTCGCCAGGGAGCCCAGAGTTGGCCTCAGTCAAACGCGCCCCTCTGGGCAGAGCTGTCACTGCCCAGAGCAGACCTCAGCTCGCCGGCTGGTCGGTCAGGAACGCCTCACCTACTGTCCTGCTGGCCTCCTCTGCCTCTGGGCTGTGGTCCCCTGTGTCCAGATGCTGCCCGTTCCAATCCCCAGGGTCCTGAAGACGTCTCACGCTCCCTATCCTGTCCTCTAGCTGCTTTGGTACTCGAGAACACCATCAGCACTGCTCTCTACTGTGTCGCCATCTTCTCTCTCTCCCTTTATAGTTTTTTATTGATTATATATGAAATAAATATTTTGAACTTCTGAAGTTTGTGTAAGGATATACCAAGATAGAGCAGAAAAAAATATTTTGAAAACTTTGGTAATTTGTTACCTAAAACTCTCCATGGATTTTATGCCTCAGATTTGACTGATGCATTTCAACACAGCTTGCTTTTATTGTCAATCCTGCAAGTGTCCAAGATTTCAGGCTCTGGGGTCTGATGGCTTTCTGTTCTAATCCAGGCCCAGCCACTTTGTAACCATGCACAGTCTACTCTTCCTGCTCTCAGCATTGCGAAACTGGTGCACTAGCCTGGAGGATTGTGATCACCAGCATGTGGTACTATATACTAAGCACTTCTCAGTTACTTTATATATGTTAACTCAGTAATACAGGGGGACCCAAAAAACCTGGAATTATCTTCTGGAGGGTGGGCCCCTGTAGTACAGCTTCCCCCACTAGGTGAGTGTTCTAGGAACTATCTCTATCTGTGAACCAGCTGATGTTGTTGTGAGAGACTGCATTTGGCTTCAGTGAAAATTTTTGGAAACTCTTCCAACACGTTTGCCCATTTCATGATTGCTGATTTACAAGTGCCCCTGCCTACACCACGCTGAATGTTCAGCAGTTTTTGACCAAAAATGGCATGACCTTTGTGCCCCACCCTCCCTATGCACCTGATCTTGCCCTAAGCAACATTTTTTTTTCTTTCCCCAGATTAAAAAAAAAAATACTTCCCAGAAGGGAAACATTTTGCCAATATGGGTGAGGTAAAAGAAACAAAAAATGGCAGAAATACTAAAAGGCATCAAAATTGACCAGTTTAAAAACTATTTTGAGCAGTGGAATTAATGTCCCAATAGGTGTATTGCATCACATGGAGAGTACTTTGAAGCTGACTGAAGTTTAAACATGTAAGAACAAATACACAATTTTTAATAAATAACTTTGGGCTTTTTTGGGGTCCTTCCCATATATAATATATTCTTCATAAGAATCTATGAGGTAGGTCATTTAAAAGTTATTGCAGTCTATAGACTGGGAAACTGAGGCACAAAAGAATTAAGTAACTTGACCAAAGACACACAGCTATTAAATTTCTTGGCAGTATTCAGTCTCCATACATATACCATTCCACAGGGGCTGACATATAGCGGGCATACCACGTGACCTTGGAGTTGTTGGAATGACTAAATGGGAAGATGAATATAGTACATGGAGTCCAGCACTGAGCAAGCATGTAATAGATGCTATTATTTCACTAAAAGCAGCCCTTCCTATTGGAGCAGTTGGTGGCAAAACTACCCCAAATATAGCCTAATCCCTGAAGACATGAGTGTTCTATTTTTATGGACCAGAATGTTGTAATAAGTAAACCTCGCTCAGACTATGAACCGTTGGTGAAATATTTCTCTCTGCCTCAGTGACAGTGACAAATGCAGCCCAAACAGTGATGTGCTGTGTTCAGGGGCAGCGGCGGTGGGTTCCTCACAACTGGTTTTATGGCATGATTTTGATTATGGCTGGCAAATGGCTCTCCTCAGAAAGTGAAGAGTTCCCCTAACTCTCAGAGGTAAGAGTGATATGGGAAGTTACACCAAAGTGGCAGAGCCCCACGTACTACCTGCATTTTCCAATTATAGTATTTATACCCACATTTCCATGATGAACCAAACTTTCTATAAGATCATTTTTTAATGTAAGACTCTCAGAAAAGATTCTGTGCCTTGAGCACTCAGTAATATTCATTATTATTTCTAAATAAAGACCAAAATCAGATCAAGCTGTCAGGCTTAGGAAAATGCATTATGAAAAGTCACTAAATATGGCTTTGCTGAGTATGGCACTTAAAGCTTTATAGATGTAGTCAGTACCTCTCCATTTGCCTAGCTTCACAGTACAGCTAACCCAGAGAGCGAGTGATTTGCATGTTGCCTTATATGTTAAATGAGGCAGGATTGATACACTGAGCACAAAGTTTAACTGCAAACCCAGCTTTTGAATCATAATGGACCTGGTTCTAATCCAAGCTCCAGTCCCTTTACTCTTTGGAAAAGTTAGTGAACTGTTCCAGGCATGTTTCCTCATCTACAAAATAGAAATAAATGTACCTGGCACATAAAATAGTCCTGAGGATCAAATAGGTTAACCTATAAACCTAAGTGGCCTAGTACCTGTTTATAGAAAGCATTCAGCGAAATGGCAACCATTGCAAAGTTTAAAAACAAAAAACTTTTTTTTTTAAGATTTATTTTTTAAAATTTCATTATTTCTAGAAAGAGGGGAAGGGAGAGAGGCAGAGAAAGAGAGAGACAGCAATGTATGGTTGCCCTTCACCTGACTACAGCCCCAGATCTGACTGGAGACCTGGTTTGCAACCTTGTTACGTACCCTGGCTGTGGAAACTGCGACCTTTGGGTTTGCAGGCCAGTGCCTTACCCACTGTGCTACTAGCCAGGGCTAAACCTTTTTTTTTTTTAATAATCAGAAAAATGTAAGTGCCCTATTTCCTTTTGCTTGAACATGGTGTTTACATGAATGGAACCTCTAAAAAACCACACCTGGATAATAAGTATAATCATGAAAGAAATATCTATCAAATTGTAAAAGGAGTGTTTCATTGTATATTTGCTGTTCTATAAGTTACACCTCTAAGTAATTGTTTTTGAAAAGCCATCTATGCATACATACAGTACAGAATTCTTTAAGAAACAAACTAGCAAATATTCCGGCATCTTCCATTGAACCTGAGAAAAAGTGTTGAGATGTTACATGAGCAAAATAAATGAGGAATAATGGACGTTTTTACAGCCAGAAGGGGGAACCTGTGGGGAGCCTGTAGATGGTAGCACCCTTTGTAAGTGACAGCCCCAGTTTCCTCTAACACACTGCTCCAATACACGGTAACTTTAGAGGACATCTTGGAACCTAGTGCATCAAAAAATACATTTGAACCTAATTGATTAAGTAAAAAATCAGGCCCTGGCTGCTGGTATAGTGGGTAGGCACTGACCTGCAAACCCAAAGGTCGCTGCTTCGCTTACCAGCCAGGGCACATAACCAGGTTGCAAGCCAGGTCTCCAGCCAGGTCCGTAGCTGGAGGAAGGTGAAAGGCAACCATACGTTGATGTCTCTCTCCCTCTCTGCCTTCCCCTCTCTCTAAAAATAATAAATAAAATAAAAAAATAAGATAAAATCAGTCCTTTTCTGAAATCTACTTGCAGTTACAAAATATCACCTAGAATTTAGGGTATTGAGGGAAAAATTGCCATTCAAAAACTAGGTGTTAGAGTTCAGAAGGTCTCAGGCTTTTATTTTTTAAAATATGTTTATTGATTTTACAGAGGAAGAGAGAGAGAGGGAGAGGGAGAGGGAGAGGGAGAGAGAGAGAGAGAGAGAGAGAGAGAGAGAGAGAGAGAGATTGCCTTCTTTACACACCCGTACCTGAGACCAAACCCATAATCTTCTGTTGTACAGTACAACACTCCAACCAACTGAGCCACATCAGCAAAGGGGCGATCTTAGATTTACGTATTTACTTGACTCAAAGTCTAACATCAGATTATTCCTAAATAAAATAAATGTTATTATTGCAGATAGGAATCAAAGGGCACTTTATATTGTTTTTTTCCTTAAGGGACCCTATATAATTTTGTAGGATCTGATGAGGATTTTATTTTTGGTTGCCTTAATTGTGGAAGAAGTATAAACTGATAAGCTGAAGAGAGGGGGAAGATGCTAAGAAATCTACTCCCCTGTCCATAAAACAAGAGCTTAGAGGTATCTGGTTTTTTGGTGTGAGATAATTGAGTTTATTATTCTGATAAGTGATCTCTTTAGATCTCTTTCTAGTGCTATAATTTTGAAATTCCAAGAATAAAGTGTCCCTCTGGCTATTAGGGTAATTAAGGTAAGGATCACACTTAGGCAAAAGTGAGATTATGGACAGGGTAATCCAGATAGTTACTATAATCCTCAACTCTCCTTTGGCTTTGAAAGCCCAGCATATTTAACCAAAAGGAATGTCTTCTTGATTGAAAGAAAGAGATGGTTAACTGAGTTCATTGAGAACTGCAAATATTCATATACTGGGTACTACAGTATCACCTCATGTGATCACTGCCCTGCAGAATTTTGGAAATGCTGGCATAGCTAGAATGAACACTGATTGTCTTACAGGATTGGGCAATTTTAGTGATAATGCAAGTAACAAAAAGGCTCTTCCCAAAGGCCACTAAATAGCTTTTGCACATAAGGACCCTCAGCAAAATTGTGAAGATACTAAATATTTATTTTTAGCAATAAGTCACAACACTTTCTAGTTTCAACCTCTGGTCATTTGAGCTGGTACCTTTCCTCATCAACATTTCTTGTCCCCTTCATATTGAATACCCACAGTTGGCTTTTGCCCCACATGGAACTGTTGCTATCTATAACCCCTTTATTTCTCACAGCATACCAATCTTTTTCCTTGATTGCCCAGTAATGGGAAGGAGTGAGATCAGCAGATGACTTGGATGGTGCATGAAACCCTGTCAGGTTATGGATTCATGGCTTGAAGAGTAATGCTAAGCAAAGCTTGCATTTTAGGCACCAATTGAGTTCAGTAGTTCACTACAATAAATATCTACTCTGTGCTAGAATTTTAGAAATAGCTGTGGCTCATTCCCTTTAACTGCAGTCTAGTATAGGCCAGCAAAGAAGATACTGTTGCTTTCTCATACCACTGGGCAGTTGCTCTTCCATTCTACTTATGGGAAGGAAAGTGGCAAGATGAGTGGACTGAACAGAGTGAGTTTTCTGATCAGCATTTGGGCTAGCAGAGGTGGGTCACTTCAAATATGGACCCTTGTTTGGAATTTTCCAATGGAGATAGTTCCTGAGAATTGGAAGCTTGCTTGTCCTGGCATTTGTTGAATTTGAGGAAGCAGGGCAGGCTTCTCCTGTCTAGTCAAATGGGATTCATTTGTAAGTAAGAAGGAGGCCTGCCATGACCTGTTGTCCAACCTTGGTAGCCCCAGCTGGAGGTTGGGTTCCAATGACCCAGCTGCTCTGGATGAGCTCTGGGTCACCCCGCTGGCCAAGTCCCACTGACAGGTGCACCATGTCTCCTTGCTCTGCTCTTCTCACATCCCACTGAAGATGCACCCCAAAAAGTAAGAAAGCTAACACCTTGGGGACCATCTTCAACCAGTGGGAAGACGAACTTGCAGATAGATCTTCCATCCTCCCTTTCTTTCGCCAGACAATTCTTGGTAGCAGTCCATGTGCTTTCCAAGAGGTCTTGGTGGAACTGTGTCAGTTGTGCACATTTATTCCAGTGTCCTCACCCCCACTTCCTCACTCTTGCTTCTCAGGATTCTCCTGATAGAGTAATTGCACTCACATCCCTGTCTTAGGGGCTCCATGCAGAGATATTGAGAGGATGGCTTTTTCTGATAACAATCTGCAACATGCGAGGTTACAGATGCATCTGTCAGGTTACAGATGCATCCCTTGAAGAGTCTATCATTAATTTTGACTTATTAAAGTTATGAAATGCCTCATACTGATAGTTAAAGTAAAACTGTAAATGTTAAAATTTTAATACATATTTTTAAATGCCAGCAAGTAACATATGAGGAAAGCCTTAAAGAAAGCATAATGAGAATGAAAAATTAAGTTGAAGAAAGATGTTTATATACCTGTTTAAAGACATACAAAGCAATCTCTTACATAATGGATGGCTACATATTTTGTGACCAAAGGATACATTCCAAATTCACAGTGTTAGTCACTCAGGGGTAGAGAGTGGAGAGACAAACAAGAAAATAGGGCTTGCAAGGGATATAGAGGGACTTTCAACTTTACCTTCAACTTTTGTCATGTATGTTAAAAAATTTTTGAAGAAAAGTTGACAAAATATTAACATTTATTTATTTTGGTTGGAAAGAATATAGGCATTGTTATAGTTTCCTTTGTTACATATTAATCATTTTCCCCAAATTAGAAAGTTAAAGGGGGTTGACATGTTTTGTAATAAAATTCAGTGAAATCAAATGTAGAAGACCCCCACCTCACAGAGATCCCTTGGTGTCACAGATGAAAATGAACCTTCCCAGGCAGCTTGTGCCAGCGGAGAGAGGGCTGGCCAGTGGCTCTGGGCCAAAAGGCCCTGTTCGCTATTTCCAAAGACCTTTTATTGAAAGTGGTAAACATGAAAGCATGTAGCTTGTCAATCAATGCTACACAATGCTAATTACAGGAAAATGGATATTGTTCAGGAACAACAAGTGAAGGATCACCGATATTTTACTCAGGTCAGGCTGTGCATTCAAATTTTAAAAATCTCTGCTGTTGATACAACATAAGATTATGTGAGGTAAGAGAATAGGCCAGACTTCAAAGGGGCTTAAGTATGTTCCCACCGGGGCCCACTGGCTATAGCATGGAGAGACATATGCACCCAGCTTTCCTGGTTTTCCCGTCAGGTTTTACAGGCTTTGCCTGGCCTGTGCGGTGCTACAAGCCTGAATCCTTTCCCATGGAACCACAAGATTCAAAGCTCTGAAAAGGAATTATGGTGACCTACACAAACTCATCCCCAAGCAATAGGAATATTACCAGTTTGAAATATATTCCTCCAGCTGTTTTTTTCTACCTCAGTTTTTGTTGACTTGTAATGCAACTCTAAATCTTGCTGTTTAGAAGCTCAGAATTTCTATTGTTGACTATGGCAGCCAGGGAGAAATTATTTGTAACAGAGAAATTTTAAAAATATATTAATTTCTTTCCCAGAAAATGTAAAATTAGCATTATGAGTAAATGTAGGATGTAACTTGTTTCACAGTCACACAGAGAAGTTCCCAAAGTAAAGAATGTTTGTTCTTGCCCCAGATGGCAGAACCTCCAATGCATAATTTTTATCGGAAATACTGAAAAAAAACAAAACAAAACTAATGTTCAATCACATTTCTGTCTTTCCTCCACCATCCAGCTATTAAAAACTATAACATACAAGCTTTATTCTATCTTCCATAGAACTTTTGGTTACAGGGCTACTTTTTTTCTTTTTATGGTTACAAATAGCCATCATTAAATTTGCAAACTAAACCTACAGTTTGCATAGCTCCAATGTGGTATTATTCAGTATTATTTTTATTAATATACATCTTGGGAAACAAAGGAAAATTTTGATAAATATTCATGAAATATGCCAGATCGATGCATATTTAGAGTCTCTATCTGTACAAAGCAATGATATTAACATATGGTTCACAACTTCTGAAGCCTAATACTGTTTGATAGATTGATGCTGGTAATTTATCATGTGTTGCCAAGAGTAGAGAAATGAATTACAAAGCACTTTAATGGTTTCTGACATCCAGGCAACAAACCTATTTGGCCTTTGTGTCTGCCCTCAGTCTCATCAGCACCTCTGTGAAGTAGGGTTCAAGAATAAAGGTCAATATGAAACATTTTTGCTAAGTTTTCAGAAGACCAGAAGGGCTTGGTTGTGAGTAGAACTCAGCAGAAAACATGACAGAGATAAAACTATTTATTTTCCTCTGAGGCTTTCAAAAAAATCCTGCACTTTCACATGCTACAAGTCTTTCTCTTTGTTTCTCTTCTTTCCCCTACCCTCCAGCCCCATGGGAACCAGGGATAATAGTTTCTAATGACTTGGGGTGGGGGGCATGCATGCTGCAAAGCCATGGAAAGGATTTGAAAACTTTTATCTCCTCAGACCACAAAGTACCAGAAACTATAAATAGGAATCCTTGGCAAGAGGGGAAGAAGGGACAGGTCTTTCACTTCTTCTGAGTACTCTCTCAAGCAGGAGGGAGAGAATGTTCATGACTTTAGAGCTTAGCCTTGTGGGACAGCAGTTATCTGCGCAGGCTTCAGAGCTGAAGAATTTTGCTACTGTTGACCGGATGGGATTTTGAAAAAATCTCTTTTTGGTTGGGGGTAGTGGGGACGGGTGCGGTGAAAAGTGTGGAGGGGGAAGAGTGTACACAAACTTATTATTTTTCAGAGTATTTGGTTATTACATGGCTGTTGTGGACTGAGTTGCATTCCTCACCATTCATCCCCATAAATTCATATGTTGAAACCCTAACCCCCAATGTGATGTATTTCGAGATAGAGCCATTAGGGAGGTGACTGAGGTTAAATGAGGTTATAAGGGTGGGGCCTCATCTCGCTGGATTTGTGTCCTCATAAGACGAGGAAGAGAGACCAGAAGAGCCACATACACACAGAAAGGGCCATCTGAGGTCACAGCGAGAAGACAGCCATCTGCAAGCCCAGGAGTCTTCACCAGAAACCAACCAACCCTGTGGGCACCTGGATCTTGAACTTCTATTCTCCAGAACTGTGAGAAAATAAATCGCTGCTGCTTAAGTCACCCAGTCTGTAGCATTCTATTATGGCAGCCCAAGCTGACAATATAGTGTTTAACACTGGGAGGAAGATTTAATTTGATTTGTGTATATGTAAAGGCACAGGATACATATTAAGGCCTGAGTGGCAGAGTAGCTAAGGAAATTGGTTGTGGACTCCATCAGGCCTTGTTCAAGTCCAAGTGGACCACTTACTAGGTGTGTGACTGCCAGCAAATTACCATGTCTCTGTATGTTTCTTCATATGGAGAAGAGGAATAATAGTTTATACCTGCAAGATTCTTGTGAAATTAAATGCTTGAATGTAAGTAGGGCATGTCGTAGTGGCTGGTAAATAGCACTATACAAAATGCTAGCTCTCACAATGATACTGGGCCTCATTGTTTATAGTATTTTCAGTTTACAAAGTACTTCCATAACTATCATTTCAGTTGCTTTTTATAGCAATTTTGTGAGGTTAGCTGGGATGGAAATATTACACCCACTCAAGGGAAGAGAAAACCAAAACTCAGAGACCAAGCTCAAATTTCTACTAAATTAAATAAATCAAGCAGAGCCAGGCTTCAGATTAAGCCTCCAACTTGTGCTTTCCCTCCTCATTTCCTCCATTCTGATCATCCAATGTGGGTTGAGAATCTATCATGTTCTAGGCATTTCTCCTTTTCCTGGACCTATGTATTTATTTTCTTTTTATTTGTTTTGACCTGGATGTTATGTGTGCGCATGTGTGCACATGTGTGTTCATGAGTGTGCGTGTTCCTACATGCTCATGCTTGTGCATCCTGTGCTGTGTCACTGTCACTGAGGATGATCCTCTGCCTTGCATCTCTTGCCATTCCTGCCAGTCTGTTTTGTTTCAGCTGAAAGAAGTCAGCCTCTGCTTTCAAGGACATATTATAAATAGAGCCTTAACAACAACTCTTATTCCCATCTGAAAACTGACACCAAGCACAGACAACCAGGACAAAATGAAAGAGAACAGGGTCAGCAGTACAGCAGATAATCAATATTTTTAAGTGATCTGAGAGGAGAGAATCCCAAAAGAGAGGTGAGAGGAGACCTGAAAGGGACAGCTTGCTGGGCTCTAAAAGCAAACATCACAATTTGTATATTTGGAAAAAAATTTTAAATCTCTCATTCTTATGGTACAAACCATGGAAATGAAAGCTTTGTGAAATCTCCCTGACCCTGGAATGTATGTGGGAGTTGAAGTACCCACAGGACAGGAGATAGGTTCTGAATTGGGAGATGAGATCACATCCTGCATTTTTGGCCATATGGGACATGAATTTTATTTTTAAATATATTTAATTGGTTATGCTATTATAATTGTCCCAATCTCCCCCACATTGCCCCCTCTCCTGCTACTCCCCATTCGCTCTGGCAATCCCCACTCACTTAGTTCATGTCCATGGGTCATGCATGTAAGTTTTTAAAAAAGATTTTATTCATTATTTTAAATTTTTAAAAAGATTTTATTTATTATTTTTCAGAGAGAGGGGAAGGGAGAGAGGCAGAGAGGGAGAGAAACATCAATGTATGGTTGCCTTTCACCTGCCTCTAGCCATGGACCTGGCTTGCAACCTGGTTATGTTGCGCTGGCTGGTAATTGAAGCAGCAACCTTTGGGTTCGCAGGCTGGTGCCTTATCCATTGTGCCACCAGCCAGGGCTTTTATTCATCATTTTTAGAGAGAGGGGAAATGGGGAGGAAGAGAGAGAGATAGACATCAATGTATGGTTGACTTTCACCTGCCTCCAGCTGGGAACCAGGCTGGAGACCTGGCTTGCAACCTGGGTATGTGCCCTGACTGGGAATAGAACCAGTGACACTTAGGTTCACAGGCTGGTGCTCAATTCACTGAGCCACATCAACCAGGGCCTCATATAAGTTTTTTTAGTTACTGCATTTCCTACACTGTTCTTAACACCTACCTGTCTATTCTGTAACAACCAATTTATACTTCTGTCCCTTTTCCTCTACTCTCTCCCTTCCCCTTCCCAGCTGAAAACCTTCCAAATAATCTCCATGTCTATGATTCTGATTCTGTTGCTCTTCTGCTTGCTCTTAGTTGTTTTTTGTTTTGTTTTGTTTTAGGTTCAATTGTTGATAGTTGTGAATTTATTGCCATTTTAATGCTCATAGTTTTTGTCTTCTTTTTCTTAAAATCCCTTTAACATTTCATGTAATGATAGCTTTGCCTCCTCTGAGAAGCACTTTATCTGCCCTTCCATTCTAAATGATAGCTTTGCTGGATAGAATAATTTTGGCTGTTGGTCCTTGCCTTTCATCTAGTCCATTCTTGCCTGCAAAGTTTCCTTTGAGAAATCAGCTGAAAGTGTTATGGGAACTTCTTTAAAGGTAACTATGTGCTTTTTCCTTGCTGCTTTGAAGATTCTTTCCTTATCTTTAGTCTTTGTCATTTTAATTATGATGTGTCTTGGTATGGTTCTCTTTGGGTCCACCTTGTTTGGGACTCTCTGTGCTTCCTAAACTTGTAAGTCTATTTCCTTCACCATGTTGGGGAAGTTTGCTTTCCTTATTTTTTCAAATAAGTTTTTGAAAAGCTCTTATAAAAAAGATTTTATGTACTTATTTTTATTTTTTTAATTTAATTTTATTGTTGTTGTATTACATCCATCACCTTTTTGCTCCTCTCTGTCCCCTTCCCCACCCACCCACTCCCCCACAGTCAATCCTACATGTTGTCTATTTCCATGGTTTTTCCATACTAGGTTCTTGTCTAAATTGCTCCCCTTCTTTGCCTCTTCCTTCCTCCAACCCCCACTTCTCCCTGCCCACTGAAGGCCTATTCACTGTATTCATATACCTGGTTCTGTTTTGCTTGTTGTTTGTTTTGTTCATTATTGTCCTATAATAGGTGGGATCATATGGTATCTATCCTTCACTGACTGGCTTATTTCACTAAGCATAATGCCTTTTAGTTCAATCCATGTTATTACAAAGGGGAGAAGTTCCTTCTTTATTTCTGCTGTGTAGGATTCCATTGTGTAAATGTACCAAAGATTATTGATCCAGTCATCCACTAATGGGCACTTAGGCTATTTCCAGCACTTGGCTATTGTAAATAGCACTGCTATGAACATAGGGGTACAGAGGTTCTTCTGAATTGATGTTTCAGGGTTCTTCAGGTATAGTCCTAGTAGTAGAATTGCTAAATGAAAAGGCAATTCCATTTTTAGTTTTTTGAGGATACTCCATACTGTTTTCCATAGTGGCTGTACCAGCCTACATTCCCACCAACAGTGCACCAGGGTTCCCTTTGCCCCACAACCTCACCAACATTTGTCATTTGTTGATTTGTTGATGCTTGCCATTCTGACAGGTGTGAGGTGGTATCTTATTGTAGTTTTAATTTGCATCTCTCTGATGGCTAGTGATGTTGAGCATTCTTTCGTATGCCTCTGGGTCCTTTGTATATCTTCCTCAGTGAGTTATTTGTTCAGGTCCTTTGCCCATTTTTTAATTGGGCTGTCTGTCTCCCTGGTGTTGAGTTACATTAGTTCTTTATATATTTTGGAGATCAAACCCTTGTCTGAGATATCATTGGCAATTATGTTTTCCCATACAGTTGGTTCCCTTTGAATTTTGCTGATATTTTCTTTAGTTGAACAGAAACTTTTCAATTTGATATAGTCCCATTTGTTGATTTGTTCTTTTATTTCCTTTGCCCATGGTGAAGTATCAGTAAACATATTTCAGCATAGGATATCAAAAATTTTACAGCCTATATTTTTCTCCAGGACCTTTATGATGGCACTGCTTATGTTTAAATCCTTTTTGCATCTTGAGTTTATTTTGATGTATGGTGTAAGTTGGTGGTCTAGTTTTATCTTTTTGCATGTTGCTGTCCAGTTCTCCCACACCATTTGTTGAAGAGACTGTTTTTACTCTATTTTATGTTCCTTCCCCCTTTGTTGAATATTGACCATAGAGTCCTGGGTTAATTTCTGGGCTCTCTATTCTGTTCCATTGATCTATATGTCTATTCTTATGCCAGTACCAGATAGTTTTGATGACAATAGCCTTGTAGTATAGTTTGATGTCTAGTATTGTGATTCCTCCTACGTTGTTCTTCTTTCTTAAGATTGCTGTGGCTATATGTGGGTGTTTTGGGCTCCATATAAATTTTTGAAGTATTTTTTCTATCTCTGTGAAGTCTGTCATTGGTATTTTAATTGGTATTGCTTTGGGTAGTATGAATATTTTAATGACGTTAATTCTTCCTATCCATGAATATGGTATATGCTTCAATTTATTTGTATTTTCCTTAATTTCTTTCTTCAATGTTCTGTAGTTTTCTGAGTATAATTCTTTTACCTCTTTGGTTAAGTTGATTCTTAGGTACTTTATTTTTCTTATTGCTATGGTAAGTGGGATTTGTTTTCTTGCTTCTATTTCTGATGTTTCATTATTTGTATACAAAAATGCTTTTGACTTCTGGTTATTGACTTTATACCCAGCTATTTTGCTAAATTTGCTTATTAGGTTGAGTAAGTTTTTAGTGGAGCCTATTGGGTTTTGTATGTACACTATCATATCATCTGCAAATAATGACAGTTTGACTTCCTCCTTTCCAATTTGGATACCTTTGATTCCTTTTTCTTTTCTGATGACTTCCAAGATGATGTTGAACAGAAGTGGAAAAAGTGGACAGCCTTGTCTCATTCCTGATCTTAAGGGGAAAGCTTTTAGTTTTTGCCTGTTCAGTATGATGTTGGCTTCAGGTTTCTCATATATGGCCTTTATGATGTTGAGGTATGCTCCTTCTATTCCCATTTTGCTGAGTGTTTTTACCATAAATGGTTGTTGTACTTTATCAAATGGTTTTTCAGCATCTATTGATATGATCACATGGTTTTTGTCTTTCAATTTGTTGATGTGGTGTATTACATTTATTGATTTATGAATGTTGTGCCATCCTTGCATCCCTGGGATGAAACCCACTTGATCATGGTGTATGATCTTTGTAATGTACTGCTGAATCTGGTTGGCCAATATTTTGTTGAGAATTTTAGCATCTATATTCATCAGAGATATTGGCCTATAGTTTTCTTTCTTAGTTGTGTCTTGCCCTGGTTTTGGGATTAGAATAATATTGGCCTCTTAGAAATAGTTTGGGTGTCTTCCCTCTTTTTGGATATTTTGGTATAGGTTGAGAAGGATAGGAGTTATTTCTTCTTTAAATATTTGGTAGAATTCACCTATGTATTCATCTGGTCTGGGGTTCTCGTGCTTTGGGAGATTTTGAATTACTTCTTCAATTTCACTAGTTGTTATTGGCCTATTCAGGCTTTCTGCTTCTTCTGGATTCAGTTTTGGTAGATTATACATTTCCAGAAATGTGTCCATTTTACACAGGTTGTCATACTTCTTGTCACATAGTTGTTTGTAATAATTTCTTATAATCTTTTGTATTTTTGAAGTATCAGTTGTGATTTCTCCTCTGTCAGTTCTGATTCTGCTTATTTGGGTCCTCTCTCTGTTTTTCTTGATGAGTCTGGATTAAGGCTTGTCAATTTTGTTTATTTTTTTCAAAGAACAAGCTCCTGGACCCGTTGATTCTTTAAATTGTAGTTTGAGTCTCTAATTTATTTAGTTTTGCTCTGATCTTGATGATTTCCTTCCTTCTACTTGCTCTGGGCTTTGTTTGTTGTTGCTCCTCTAGTTCTTGCAGCTTTATGGTTAGGTTGTTTTTATAAACTTCTTGTGACCTTTTTTTGGTAGGCCTGTATTGCTATAAATTTCCCTCTGAGCACTGCCTTTGCTGTGTCCCATAGGTTTTGGGCTGTTGTGTGTTCATTATTATTTGTTTCCAGGAACTTTTACATTTCATCTTTGATCTCATTGTTAACTCCTTCATTACTTAAAAGCATGTTATTCAGTTTCTATGAGTTAGAGTATTTTTGGTTTTCTCCCTTGAGTTTGGTTTCTAGTTTCAAGCCATTGTGATCTGAGAAGATGCTTGGTATGATTTCAATTTTCTTGTATTTGTGGATGCTTGTCTTGTGACCTACCATATGGTCTATCTTAGAGAATGTTCCATATGCATTTGACAAGAATGTGTATTTTGTTTCTTTGGAGTAAAAGACTCTGTATACATCAGTTGGGTCCATTTCCTCTAGAGTGTTGTTTAATGCTACAACATCTTTGGTGATATTTTGTTTGGAAGATCTGTCCATTGTTGATAGTGGGGTACTAAAATCTCCTACTATTAGTGTGTTGCTGTCTATATCCTTCTTGAAGTCCTCCAAGATTTTCCTTATATATTTTGGAGCTCCTATGTTGGGTGCGTATATGTTTATCAGAGTTATTTCTTCTTGATGGATTGTTCTTTTAAGTATCATGAAATGTCCTTCTTTGTCTCTTTTGATGGCCTTCATTATAAAATCTAATTTGTCTAAAATAAGTGCTGCTCCTCCAGCCTTGTTTTCATGTGCTTATCATTTGCTTGATATACATTTTTCCATTCCTTCACTTTCAATCTGTGTTGATCTTTTGTTCTGAGGTGGGGCTCTTGAAGACAGCATATATGTGGGTCATGTTTTCTTATCCATTCAGCTACCCTATGTCTTTTGATTGGTACATTTAATCCACTTACATTTAAGGTTATTGTTTATTGATACTTATTTATTGCCATTTTCCCACTTTGTACTTGTGTTCCTCTTTGGCTCTTTGTTTCATTTTTTTTTTTTTTTTAAAGCGGTCTGCTTTAATGCTTTAGCATTTCTTGCAATGCTGGTTTGGTAGAGATGTATTCTCTTAGTCTTCTTTTGTCTGGGAAACTCCTTATTTCTCCTTCCATTTTTTTTTTTTTTTTAATTTTATTGTTGTTGTATTACATTCATCCCCTTTTTGCTCCCCTCTGTCCCCCTCCCCACTCTCTGCTTCCATTTTGAATGAGAGACTTGCTGGGTAGAATATTCTTTGTTGCAGGCCTTTGTTTACTGTTACTTGGAATATTTTTTGCCATTCGCTTCTGGCTTGAATTGTTTCTGTTGAATAATCATTTGATAGCCTTATTGGAGCCCCCTTATATGTTATTTGCTATTTCTCTCTTGATGCTTTTAGGATTCTCTCTTTCTCTTCGAAATTTTCCATTTTAATAATAATGTCCCTTGGTGTTGGTCTATTTGGGTTCATCTTCATTGGGGCCCTCTGTGCTTCCTGAACTTGAGTAATGTTTTGACTCATCATGTTAGGGAAATTTTCTATCATGACTTTTTTGAACAGGTTTTCCGTTCCTCATTTCTCTTCTCCTTCTGGTATCCCTATGATGGGAATATTATTATGTTTCATGTTGTCCTGCAGCTCTCTTAAAACCCCTTCATTCTAGTTCAGCGTTTTTTCATTCTGTTGCACTGTCTCGGAATATTTTACTAAGTTTTCCTCCAGCTTGCTGATCCAATCCTCTGCTTCCTCTAGCCTACTGTTGATGCCTTCTATGATATTCTTCAATTCAGAAATTGTATTCTTCATATCCTCCAGGCTCTTACTGATAGTTTCTAAGTCCTTTTTTGATGTGCTGGTGTAGCTCTCAATAAGTTCCTTGTAACTTCCCTGGAGTTCTTTGTAATTCCTCTGGAGTTGTTTATAGTTTTCTTTAAGCTGGCTGAGCTCATTGAGCTTCTCTATCATCATTCTTTTGAATTCCATATCTGATAGTTTGTTTTCCTCTGTTTCATTTAGTGATCTATCTGGGGATTCTTCTTTTTTTTGGTGATGGACTGGTTCTTTTTTTCCCCCGTTGGGTGTCTGTTGTTGCTTGTTTTGTTTTTTTTTGTTTTTTCTTTTTTTTCTTGGATTAATCTGCTTTGATTCCCTGCCTTTGTGGAGCACCCTTCTGTGTTAGGAGATTTGTGGAGTTCAGTGTTGCAGTCTCCTAGATTTTCTCCACTTGTTGCTCTTGGGGTGGATTTTATGTCCTTATCTTCGGCTGTCTGGTTATATTTTGGATTGGTTGTGTATGTTGCTCCTTTCTTTCCAGTTGGCTGATTGAGAGACACTCCTTCTATCCTTTCTCATACACTGTTTTTGAGCTGCTCCTAAAACAGAACCACCAGTCCAGGCAAAATAACCATACCTTCAGAGATATATTTCTGTTTTAAATCCCCTTTCATCTGCCTATGAACATAACTATATACCCATACCCTCCAAGGTAATCCCTGCTCTTAATCATACCCGCAGCTGCAACTGAGCCAGTTTTAATATGGATGTAGATATATTAAGACTGTTGTATGAGGGGAAAAATGATTAAGTTGACTAAAGTATAGACAATTTTGAAGGGTGCTGAGAAGTAGCAAAGATAGCAGGGATATGAGAGAGAAAACCGACTTATCGATAAAAATGAGGAGAGGGAGAATCAGAAAGCCTCAAATACGAGTGAATAGTATACACCTTATGTATAGTTGCCGCATCTACCTCCCTGTTCACCCTTAATAATCCCTGCTTGGTCCAGGTGAAGTCAGGATCTGTGTTCTATTAGCAGGGAAAAAAAAATAGAAAAGAAATAAAAAAATAAAGAATAAAGAAAGGGTTTAGGTGGCTGGGGAGGGGAGGAATACTTAGATTGAGGACTGGTAATGAGTTGTAGCAGGAGAATGAGTAGACTTTAAACTAAGAGTAGGAGGGTCTTGGGTATTTAGGTGGATTGAGATAGGGGAGGAGTAAAAATATGTGAGTTGAGATACACTATGTTATAAATAGTATTTACTTAAAATGCACTAATTGTGAGTGTTGGAAGTAACTTTTAAAAAGCATATATTAGGGATTAATAGTTCATGTAGCTCTTGGTGTAACTAAAGTGCTTGGGATTAGCCGCAATCCATTTCCTGAGTCTGCCTCCTTTTCTTGGTCAGGTCTCTGCAGTCTATAGTCTAGCTGTGTGGCCTTGGAGTGGCAGGGCCTATGGCTGTCACAGTCAGGGCTGATTTTGAGTGTCAGCCCCCAAGGTAGGCTGAGCCTCCAGTATCCTAGCTGGGGTTCTGCACTGCTGGTGTTTTGGGGCCCTCCCTTCTCTCACTGGTTCTGTGTGAAGACCTGCAAGGTGCTTCTGTGGTGTCTATGGCTTCTCCTCCCCATCCTGCTCCCGGAGGAGGTATCCCCTGTCTGCTAACAGTGCCTGGCTCCCCTGGGTGAAGGCTAACCCTCCAGGCAGTCCAGCTTTTTGAAGAGTTTTCCAACCACTACCTCTGTGATGCCTGCCTGGCTCCCCAGAGGGTCTGCAGCACAGCCTGCTGGCTAACACTACTCCTCCCCATCCAGCTCCTCAAGGAGGCCTTTGTTTGCCTGCAATGGGCTTGTGAGTTGCACCAGCTTTAAGTTCATGGCTCACAGTTTGGAGTTTCTATGGGAGCCTGTGCTGGTGTGGGTGCATGGAGCTGGGCCTTTCCCCCGCTCACCAGGGCTCTGAGCTGCCCTCTCCCCAGTGGTGCAGCAGCAGGCCTTCAAGTTTTTATGGGAGCCTGTGGCCAGTGGGGGGTGCACGGGGTTGGGCCTTCCCCCTTGCTGGGGCTTCAAGCTATACTCTCCCCAGTGGCACATCCGCACAGTTTTCAGCCCTCTTGCCACACTGGCAGTGCACTTCCCTGCATCCCTGTTCCCCGCTCCCTGCAGGTCTCTTCTCTGCCTCTGGCCCAGTGAGGAGCTTCCTCTCTTTCAGTCTCCGGAAGCGAGGCTCTCACACAGTCCCTCCCCTGCAGGAGTTCAATTCCTCATACCCTCCAGCATTTACACTCACTGTCCATACTTCACTGCTCAGATTTCTAGTCACCAGGGAGCCTGGAGCTGTCTTCAGTTAGAGACACCCCTCTGGGTAGAGCTGCCCCTGCCCAGAGTCAACCTCGGCCTGCTGACTGGTTTGGAACTGTCTTACCTGCTCTCCTGTAGGTCTCTGCAGCCTCTGGGCTGTGCTCGCCTGAGTCCAGATGCTTACTGCTCCAATTCTTAGGGACATGCAGATGTCTCATGCTCCCTATCCTATCCTCCAGCTGCTCTGGCACTCAAGAATGTCATCAGCTCTGCTCTCTACTCTGTCGCCATCTTTTTCCAGGATTCTATGTACTTACTTTTAGAGAAAGGGGAAGAGAGGGATAAAGAGTGGAAGAGTGTGAGAGAAATCTCTCACATTAACGTGTAAGAGATACATCAATTGGTTGTCTCTCATAAGCCCCCATCTGGGGACCTGTCATACCCAGCACACAATCTAGGCATGTGTCCTGACCGGGAATTGAACTGGTGACCTTTGGTTTGCAGGCAAGCACTCAATCCACTGAACCACACCCACCAGGGCTCAAATAAATTCTCACTTTCTTGCTTTTTTTCTCTTCTCCTTCCAGCAATCTTATGATTTGAATGTTGGTATGTTTAAAGTTTTCCCAGAGTTTCCTTAGCTTATCCCTTTTTTGAGGGGGGATGGGAGGTTTCTTTTCTTCTTGCTGTTCTGATTGAATGTTTTTTTTTCTTCCTTATATTCTAAGTTATTGATTTGAATCTTGGCTTCATTCATTCCACTGTTGGTCCCCAGTAAATTTTTATTTCACTTAGTGTAATCCTCATTTCTGCCTGGGTCCTTTTTATGCTGTACCCAATGAGTTCCTTGAGTATCCTAATAGCCAGTGGTTTTGTTTTCTATTTTTAAAGATTTTATTTATTATTTTTTGGAGAGAAGGGAAGGGAGGAGGGAGGAAGAAAGGGAGAGAAGCATCAATGTGTGGTTGCTTTTCACCTGCCTCCAGCCATGGACCTGGCCAGAGACCTGGCTGGAGACCTGGCTTGCAACCTGGTTACGTGCCCTGACTGGAAAACTGAACCAGCAACCTTTGGGTTTGCAGGCTGGCACCTATCCACTAAGCCACCAGCCAGGACTTAACAGCCAGTGTTTTGAACTCTGCATCTGACAGACTATTTACCCCTGTTTTGTTTAGTTATTTTTCTGGAGTTTTGTTCTGTTCTTTCACTTGGGCTACATTCCTTTGTCTCTCCTTTTGGCAGTCTCCCAAATATTATGTATTAATATAGAACCACTTTGACTCCCTGTTTTGGTAGCATGGATTATTGTAGAAAAGCACACAGTAAGTTGGATAGGGCAGAGCCTTAGGTAACTGCCTGGGTGGGGCAACCTGTGTGAACCAGGTTGATGGAGTCTCAGGTATAGTGTTGCACTCTGTGGCTCTGTGTGGGGTAAAGCTCAGGAAGGGGATAATGCTGTTGCCTGGCCTCTTAAGTTTTGTCCATAAAGAAGCTGTTCTCGGGGGAGAGAAGATGGCGACAGAGTAGAGAGCAGCGCTGATGGTGTTCTGAACTACCAAAGCAGCTAGAGGACAGGATAAGGAGCATGAGACGTCTTCAGGACCCTGGGGATTGGAACGGGCAGCATCTGGACACAGGGGAGCAGAGCCCAGAGGCAGAGGAGGCCAGCAGGACAGTAGGTGAGGCGTTCCCGACCGACCGGCCGGCAGGCCGAGGTCGGCTCTGGGCAGGGGCGGCTCTGCCCAGAGGGGCGCGTTTGACTGGGGCCAGTTTCAGGCTCCCTGGCGACTGGAAGTCTCAGCAGTGAAGTGCGGGCGGCGAGGGCAAACGCAGTAGGGAACGCGGAATTGAACTCTTGCAGGGGAGGGACTGTGTGAGAGACTCACCCCGGCAACGGGGAGAGGAGGCTCCGTGCGTGCGTGGGGCTAGAGGCGGAGGAGAAGAGTCCTGCGGGAAGCCGGAGCGGGGGAGCGGGAAGTGCACCGGCAGGGTGGCGAGAGGGCCGAAAAACGGAGCTGCTGGGCCGCTGGGGAAACAGCAGCTAGAAGCCCCTGCGAGGGGGGAGGCCCAGCCCGGCGCAACCACACAGGCCCCCAGGCTCCGCGGGAAGATACAAACGGCGAGCCGGAGAGCTGGCAAGCCGGGAACTTATGGCGGGAGACCCGCCATTGCCGGAGACAAAGGCTGTGCCGCCCACGCCTGGGAGGGGCTCATCACAGAGGCCGCTTAAAGGACTCCGAGGAGAGCTGATTGGCTTGGAGGCCTGGTGCTCGCCCCGGAAGGGCGGGACAGTGTAGGCGGACCCCGGACAGTGTTGACTGACAGGCCCGGCCTCCTCCTGGAACTACAGGGGTGGGGCCAGTTGTCACAGGGACCGGCAAAGTTGCGGGCTGCCCTGCAGAAGTGCTGGGGGCTGTCCTGAGCAGGAAACTCCACCAGGAGTGGGAGGGGGCTGCCTGCCGGCTCCAGAACATCGGCAGCCCTAAAACCCAGCCAGGCTGCTGAAGGCCCAGCCTACCTGGGGGCGGACACTCAGAATCAGCCCTACTGTGACAATTAGAGGCCCTGCCACACGCCAAGTCCGGCTAGAATATAGACTATAGACTGTAAAGTCCTGACCAAGAAAAAGAGGCAGCCTCAGGAAAGGGATTGCTGCCAATCTCAAGCACCTGAATTATACTGAGAGCAATATGAACTATTAAGCCTCAACATATCCTTTGCAAAAGTTACTCCTCACATATTCTTAATCCCCCCCATACCTCAATCCACCTAAATATCCAAGACCCTCCCCTACTCTCGAATTA
>PVIW01014696.1:0-22365 GCA_004026585.1 Noctilio leporinus
AATAAAATTAAAAAAAAAAAAAAAAAGAAAGAAAAGTACTCCTAACCTTTACATTTACATAATCCTTGTTCAATTTTACCTTGTACTCACTTAAATTTTCAAATAAATTTTTAAGGTATATTACTTCTGATATCTCATATTATTGCAAACTAATTAATTTGCTATATTTATATAAGAAAAATAATGCAGAATCAAAAAAATGAATGAACATTTTAAAAGTTAGAAAGCTATAAAAAGCAAATCCCAAATGTAAGTTATGAAGGAAATTATCTAAAAAAATAAAAATTTGGCTAGTCCTTTGCTGGGAATGTTTGAAGTTTCATTAAAAACTAATTAACTTCTAGAATAAAGTTTGATCAATGTGGCCTTATAAAATTAAATTCATTACATTTGATATTAAAATTAAATCTCAGAGACTTTATAATAATTCCAAACCTGTCTATGCAGATAGCTTTGACAAAACACTCACTTTTTGCAATCAAGAACAATGCTACAAGATGACAAATTAAATTCTTACATAGTTATCTTAAGAAATATTCGTACTATATGACTTCTTTTAAATACTCATTTTTGAGGGAAAGATAACATACTTTTAGTTAAATGTTCACTACCAGAAATAAAAACAAAAGAATTATGGATTCCTATAAAAAGTTTTGTTTTGAAACCCCAGCACCCATTTTTATGAATTGCTTATCAATGTCTCAGCTATGTCAAGAGCCTTTCACTACTCTAGGTGCAGGTCTTCCCTTGGCACCATCAGCAAGTTGATAATGTATTCTTTATTTGTTTTATTTCATATTTTTATTTTAGGAAAGTTCCTGAAAAGTAAAGTGTTAAGATATACAGTTATTTGACAGAAGTTGACCAACTACCTGCAATTAAAATCTAAGGTGGGGAGTGGTGTCTCATGGGACTGAGTCCTTTAGCCTTTGGGATCTATGCTCAATCTAGTTAATGTCAGAATTTAATTGAATTGTAGGACAATCAGCTGGTGTCACAGAGTATTACTTGATGTGGGAAAAGGATTCACACACCTGGTGTCAGAAGTGCGGGAGTGTGGTAGTCTCATGTAAGTGTAACAGCAAAATACACAGAAGTAACTTTCCCTTTACCCCTACTTTTACTTTGATCTTTTTCTAGTTATCCAACCCTCACCATTCTTTAAGGTACAAATTCTTGAATTAATTCTTTCATGAAGTTTGTCTTGACCACCTTTTGCTGTAGGGGAACAGTGTGTAATTGGATAGTTCAAAAGCTTTCTTGAAAATCAATTCTAAGTTTTGCTGTTGCATTAGTGAGGCAATTCATTACCATTGTAATTATTATCCTCTTAAAAATTTCTGAAGCAAGTCCATGCAGAATTTCATTTTTTTGCTACCAAGAACTTTGAATGATATACGTAGCTTGGGGAATTGAAATGACTAGTAAAATGTAGAGAAATGTGCTGTACACATAAAATGCACACACAATTTCAAAGACTTAATATAAATAATAATATAAACTATCAATATATTTCTATACTGAATACATATTGGCATAGTATTTGTATGTATAAATAACATTATGAAAATTATTTTCTTTTCACCCTTTTAATGTGTCAACTAGAACATTTTAAATTACAGGTGTGGCTTACATTAAACAACACTGACTTAAAATAATTTATTTTTCCTAATTTGGAGACATGGGAATAAAAATTACTTATTTCCTTAGGAACTTACTGAAAAATTTACAGTTGTATCCTATATATTTAGAACCCCTCTCTGCACCTACTTTAGATCTTAATACTTTAGATAGGGTTCCCTGAGAGCTTTGCCTGTTTTTAAAATCTGCAAAATTAGATCCATTCCTAATTATGCTACTCTCAGATATACAATTATATTTAAATTAATGAAGTTTAGGAAACAACAAAAAATAAAACAATTACTTGACCATTGTGTTCCATAGCAAATTTTTTAGTGATTAAAGGTTTAAAACAGGCACATGTTTATTGTTTCATTATATTTCAATCACTGAAAAGATTTATATATTGAATATAGGTCACTTTGATCTTCAGAATCAAGAACATCATATTTCTGCTACAAGCTGGCATTTAAAATAATGCAGTTTTGTCTCTTTTAAGTTTCAGCATAAGTAAAATTAAAATTCAGCAAATTTCTGTGTGAGTTTAGTATAAAATGACTCACTCAGTCTCTAATTACATTAAAATATAAATATTTTATGAATTTCAGTTTGCAATTCATACTGTGCATCAAAGAGAATTTATCATCAATACAAGCAGTGCTTACCTGATACTCTTGCAGGTTTTTCTTAAAAAATAAACAAAGAAATAATTTTTATTTAACTCAGATAAATGACAAATGCAAAGAAAAAATACACCAATGAAGTATATAAAAGTTTTTAATATCTTTTAACTTTTTCCTTATTGTTCAGGAGTTAATGAAGAAATATATCTCTTTATTACCTAAGAACATAGGTCTTTGAGTATCTTGATTGTTTTTATGTATAATATCCAAAAAATATGTTGCAGGTGTCACAACATATTTATGCTTTATACACACACTAAAATCAGCAGGATCTCTTTTAGATTAAGTGTTTGGTTCAACTATAATTGCACCTAATTTGCAAAAAAATTACTTTGCATGATATAATTAATCTAAATATTTGTTTTCAAGTTTTCAAATTTCATAAAAATATATCATTGAGAATTAATTTCCTTTCAAAGGTGAATAAAGACAAATTACCAATTGGACTATAAAATCAAATCTTAGAAAGCAACATGCAAAATCAGTTCAATTTTTCATAACTATTTATTAGTTATGGCTAAAAAGATAAGAACTTAGAAAGGAATCAAACATTTATTGAGATGTAACAAACTGCTGAATGAAGGAATAAATAGAAATGTGCCTATACTCTCAAACCAGCTCTGGGTTGGGCTTGTGCTTTCATATATAAAAAGTCTTTGCTACTATGTATTAATAATATAAAGATCTTAGAAATGATGGGCTCACAGAATAGGACCAAAAGGGCATGTCCATCCAATATCTGAATTCCTTGCACAACCTCTAGTCATAGATTTTATAGTCCACCTCTTTGAGAATAAAGTGGTGTACATTTTAACTTTGGCCTGCCTTGACTGGTAGAAAGTTTCTACCAGTAATTGCCACACTGCAATAGAAGAATAAAATATGATTAAATGGGATTAACTGTTAAGCCTTTGACATCATAGTGCTTGGACCCAATTCCTGTCTCTGCCATGTAAACACTCGGAAATGATAAAACTTCCTTTCATCACACTTTTATATCATGTTTAAACTGCATATGATAATTGGTCCAGGACAAAGATTTAAATGAACTAGTAAAAGGAAAGAATATGGCTATGGTTATTTTCAGTAACTGGTTTCTTCTCATTCTACTTGCTGATTATCTTAAAGATTGTAAACAATATTTTGGAGAAGCTACCAATATGCAAATAGTGTTCCTATGACTTTTTACAAAATTGTTTGCTTTCTTATTCTAAATTTTACTCCTTAACATTACTGGCAATTAAATGTCTAAATTATTAATAACTTTATGTCTAAAAATGTTCTGCTGTTTTAGGGATACATGTATAGTAATCAGCAAGGGGAAACAGTGAAAAACAAAACACCCCTCCCCCAACAAACACACTAGAAAGGAATGAAATTACAAATGAGAACATTTGGATAATCAGACAGGAATGAGATAGAAACCAATATTTAATGAGCAACGACCAAGTATGTAATGGGAATGTTATGTATGTCATTTATTTAATACTAACGAGAGGCCTTTGGGGAAGTCCCCAGCCTGCTCTATAAATGAGGACACAGGGAAACAGAGCAGTTAAGGAATTTCCCCAAATGTTGCATATTACATAGAGGCTCAGATTTACATAGTGTTTCCTCAGACCTATGTTCCATCCTCTGGAAAAGTATGTATTTACCTGATTCTCGGACTTCTGATGTTTCTGCTTTAGAAAAAAAAAGAGTATAGAATAGGGTAAAAATAAAGAAAAATAAAGGAAAGAATAGGTATGTTTAAGTCGCAGACAAGCATCAACTGCTGCAATTTCTGATTGAATTCTAATAGGTATGACAACAGAGGCCTATACTCAAAATGCAAAAATATATACTGATATTTAATATTTCTGAAAACTGTACCTGGAACTTGATTTTGAAAATAGCACCATTTTACAAACACTCTTAAATAGACTATTCACATATGGTAGAATTAATCAATTCTAAGTCCTTTGGTTGGTTTTCTTAATTATAAATGAAAGCAAATCATAAATCTCCCATTATATAAGCATCAAATTTGATCTTCATATGTCATGAATGCAGGCATTCATTGAATATATTTATAAAGTGACTTCATATATAAGACTTACTAAGTGCAGTGGTGGAATTGTGGGATGAGGTTGTAAAAGATCAGAGAAATAAACTCAATTTATGGTGACTACAGTGGGAATAATAAGACAAGATATAAAATGCTATTTGTCCTTGGCCTTTGATTATGTAGAACCAGTCTTTTGCTTTGTTCCTTAAGTAAAATTATAGACTAATAATATTTAAAAATATAACTTCACAAGTCAGCTGAAGTTAGAGCCTGATACATTTAATTATCAATCTTATATACCTTTTTAGGATGCTTTTTTCAAAACTTGAGAAAAATTGACTAAAATATTTTTAAATGATAGAAAGGGAGTAATGTTTCATAAATAAAACAGTATTTGTAAATGATTACATTTTACATTAGCATTCTAGTTTTGACTTTCTATCCTTAATTTTTATTATACTCTTCACATTAATAACAATACTATAAACTATATAGACTGGAGATTTTCTCCAGCTTAGAGGGAACATTTTATGTTTTCCATTGATAGTCTATTCTGAAGAAAACTGTAGCTGCATTTGTAAGAATATTTTGTAATACTCTTAAGGAACCAGGTTAGTCCTTGTCATTTAAAAACTTTAAAACACACACACACACACAAAAGATAAAAAATAAAAACTTTAGATACAACTTCTAGATACACTCTTGATTGAAATGCATATGTTTTTACCTTAGGGTCATAATTTCACAGTATTCAGTAAACATTTTTAAAAAGATTTTATTTATTATTTTCAGAGAGAAGGGCAGGGAGGGAAAAGGAAGAGAAACATTAACATATGGTTGCCTTTCACCTGCCTCCAGGTATGGACCTAGCTGGAGATTTGGCTTGCAACCTGGTTATGTGCCCTGGCTGGGAATCAAACCAGCAACCTCTGGGTTTGCAGGCCAGGCCTATCCACTGAGCCATCAGCCAGGGCTAACATTTTATTGTTATAACATTGCATAACATTTATAAATTTTAAAATTTCATAAGCTGTTTTAAAACCATAATTCTGAAATGTTAAAACAACTTACCTTTCACTTTTGACAAAATAAGATAATAAAAAGCTAATGTGTTAACATTAAATAAATTGAAGACAGATATTATGTGTTCTGTATTTTTCTTAGCCTAGTATTGACTATTAGAGGGAATTTCATACTGTGCCTACTCAATAGATCCTAACAAACAATGTAAACTATACAAAAGAGAGATGTAACTACTTTTATTTTTTTGCACAGGTATTAGTTATCATGTTAAATGTGTTAATTTCACAGATATGATAACAAAACTTCATTTTAGGCATTTCTCATATATCTGGTATGGTATAATGTATATAATAGGTGCTCAATAAATACATGTTCAAGAATTAATAAATACAATACACACACTGTTCTTTCTCAGATTCATTTGTATAGTTAATGGCTATTGCATTAATAAACATACTGTATTTTTAAAATGCATGTACAACACATATAAATTATACATTTAAAATAATTAAATAGCAAGTTCTTAAAATGTTAAAATAGTACACTTACTTAGAGTTGGTTTTGGTTTGACTAAAAAGTAAAAAAGAAAGTAAATTAGTAATAATTTTCTACTTATAGGTAAAATATCAGCTAGTTTTAATTCCTATTTATGTTCCAGTTCAAATAATTAAAATGAATACTAAACTAAGCAATGCATTTTGAGCAATTTTTAAGTCATGTTCACAATGAACTTTCCAAAGGAATAGTTGTACACCTTCAAAAGATAGGTCCTTCATGTTCTCTTCTTTATTCTTGTAAAACTTCATCTTTGATTTGTTGCAACATGAATTCTCATGAGAATTTGAACTCCTACTGTTTCTGAATAGTGTAAAATGCATGTTCTGTTACTGTCTTCACAAAATACATATTAATATTAATTAATGTAAATTATTAAACTCTTTTAGTCTAATTTTTGAATGAAGAAGCTTACTTTATAAATCTTAGGAAGAATAAATGAACAGTAGGTGGAAACCACAAAGCTAACCCATCTAAATACATGTTCTCTCCAATATAATTTGTCTTCTGAAGTTATTAACTAAAAACATTAATTATTCAGCCTTACACATCAAGGTCTATTTATTCATCAAAAACAGCCAACATTTGTTCATGACTGTGCAGAATTTGAATCATCCAAAATTATATCAACTAATCAATTCATTAACAGTAGGCAATACAAATGGATATAACTTTTTAAGAGAACAATTACAAATATCTATGAAAATTACTTTTTACTAAAATATTTTACTTTAAGGAGTTTTACCCAAAGTTAAATTTATAAAACTAGACAGTACCTATGTTTATTATTGTATATCATTAAAGAGAAACCCTTAAAATACACTCTTAAAACAGAAAAATCTAAAGAATGAGCTATTATACTATACCATGATCTATGTATAAAAAGTGAGAATATATATTACTTATATATACATATGTATTTATGTATATTGCTAGAAGGATACTTTAAGAAATAACAATTATGACCTATTGGATATTAGTAGGCATTTTTGAAATGGGGGGAGTGGGAATTGGCATAATAGGAAAAAGTTGCATGTTTGGCAATTTATATGTGTTGATTACAATATTTATCAAAATATTTATTAATGATACCACAGCCCCATGACATATAACCTAGATTTTACCACAAGACTAAGCAATCCCAGAAAATATTATTTTCTTCAATTTTCAAATTTAATAAAAGTAGTGAATTAAGACAATGTAAACCAAAAAAGTGAAAACACCTGTTTTTATAGGTGGAAATTCTTTTTCTTGATGTTCAGCTTTTTCTAGAGAGAGAGAAATAAAAATTAACTAGCAATCTGTGGATTGTTTATGTAGCAAGCTTTTCTTATTTATATATTTCAGGTTATTTTTATTTATATGGGAAACATGCCCCCGCAGTTATTTGCATGTGGCTTGGAACACAGAAAGCATAGTGCCATAGTAACACATTAAAAACAAGGTCAGGTTTATTCTCAGAGCATCTTGTAAGACAGGTGTGAAGGTACTAGCCAGTTTAAGTCTATGCAGTATAAAAAGAAGATAGAATACAACAAAGAAGGAAATAAGAAGATTTTTCTTTCTTTCATGAATTATTCCTTTGCCTTTTTATCTCTTGACTCCTGGTTCATTTCTTGCTGGGTCATAAGCAATTTGGTACTGGACATTTGTCACTTACTGAAAAGTTAACATAGACCAGACCTGTTTCAAAAAGTATCACATTTGTATTTTTATTTTCCTGGACCAAAGACACTGTCTTTCCAGGTCTAGTTAGATTTTTCATTGATGAATATAAACTAAGTCTAGGGCATGAAAAATGGAATAAAGAAGTGTAATTGTTATCCTTTTTAGTCTTCTAAAAATATTTGAATTAAAAAAATTAGGAGATTGCTCTCTCTCATCAAAAGTGGAATTTCAAATGAAGACATGTAGGATAGCATATTTTCAATAAAGCTGATAATATTTGGAAATAGCGATCTTTGCCAAGCATTAATTCTTTCTACTCCCAGGATTAGTCCTCCTGAGCTCTTATTGATATTTACCCATCCTTTGCTTATCTCACTCCCAAATTTGGAAATTCTCTAAAAGTACTACTATTTTTCTACAACATAGTGCACTAACTGTAAAGCAGGTGGGATGATTTGGGACCCATGTTCTCAAAAGACTTAATTGGACATATGTAAATTAGGGATTGACAGCATTCAGGAATGAAATTCTGTGAACTTAGTTTGCATAAATGTTAATATTAAAAAAGCATGCAAAGTGTAAGCAAAAGTTAATATTCAAGTTATTAAAACTGTCATAGTAATAACAATAAAATAGCATAATAAATTATAACAATAGTAATATAAAATATTTTTCAAAATACATGCAATAGGTTCTAGGGTAGGACTATTTAGGCTCCATATGTTTGTGGCATATCTTTTAAATAACTATTTTAGCCTTCTAAATGGTCTCACTAAATTCAACTTTGGACCTTGTAGAGCCATTTTTATACAGGAGCCAGAGAATATTTTACCAACGGCCACTCATGCCTTCATCTAAGCTTCCATTTCACAAATATATATTATTCAAGAACCATCATCACAATTTTGACACAGTTTTGTACAGATTTATTACCTTTGTGACAATTGGGTGACTGTTTACACCTTCCTCATCCCTAAAGTTAGCTTTTAAACCATATATAACTGTAATAACCTCTGTATTACTCCTGAACAATAAAGTGGCTGATCTTTAAAGTCTACACTCATGAGAAAATTCCATGATTTTAAGAAACAAATCACTAATGTTCATAATTTTATAAACAAATTGTTAAATGTTTATAATTTTATGGATTTCTAAATATCAAAAAATGCATTACAATATAATGCTTCTTAAAGCAAATAAATTAAAACAGTATGTGGTTACTAATACTATTGTATAGAATTCCTTATTTTTGTTATTATGTTGTTTAAAAGATTCTCATTTACTCCAACTTCTTAGTGTTTTCTTATATCCCCAATATGGACTCACTGTTTTAATATTAATAATATTGAAACAACTTCCAGACATTTCTTCTGTATAATTATAGTTAACTATGAATTAGTAGTGAAAGAAAAGGATGTTAAATCAAAGCCATAGCAATAACATCATCACCTACATAGGTATTTTATCCTTAGGCAAGGCTAAAAATAACAGTTTAAAGAAAAGCAAATTATTAAGTTAAATGTCCGAGCAATACTTTTCAAGTTTCATTCTTTTCATTTCTTACTTGCTGGTTTAGTCTTAACTGCGGAGAATGGAGAAAAATAAATGCCATATTGATGAGTATAAACCATAGAAAAGTAACTCTTTACCATTTATACTTAACTTTCTTAGCTTTTGGATTTTCTTCTTAGACTAAGCTTAATCCATTTGCTCTGAGCCCTATTATTTCACTGTCAACAAGTAGATTAATCACATTGCTAGTGAAAAAAAATAAGACATATGAAATATATGTAAAATTTTAAACAATGGATGCATAAATATTGTACATTGGGCTACTTTCTTCATAATCCCCAAATATCCATATAACTAACTGAGATACTTAGGGGGCCATATTCACACCTTAGGGTGAAAATTAGAACCATGTTAACGGAAATTCTGAGCTTAGGCAATGGTTTGAATAAAGTCCAATTGACATAAGAGGTAATTTGAAAGAGGCTTATGGATTTTTTTTCTTCCATAATAATAGTCTGTAATTTCTCTAAATAGTTCTTTCCTGAATTCTATTATATTTCCCCCTGAGGAGCTGTATTTAAACCTTTATTATCATGATTATCTCAGTTGAAAGGAATTTACTTCACAGACTTTTTTCTTTGGAATTATTTTTTAGTAAGAGACTCTACTAATTGACTCTACCAATAACTGAGGTGAGAAGGATTTTCTGTCCCAGAGTCAAATATAGGTGATTCAGGGTTTTAAAATGTCAATAGAAATGAAGACTCAACTTTGTTCATCCTTACAGAAGAGACCTCTAGAACTGCAAAAGTGTGCAATTCTTTATTTTTCTCACATGAAATAATAAAGGGTGGGCAGTTTAAAAATATATTACATAGTGTACTGATCATTCTTTATTGTAGATTTTAAGTTATATAATCACCTAACTCTCTATGAAGTTCTCATGAGAGAAAATTACTCCATATAACACATAAATAACTGACAATTTCAGTTTTCTTTGCCTTTAAGATTTGAAAAAGATAGTTTGAAGATAAGATTAAAGACCTAATAGTAAATAATAAGCAATTCATTACATGGATTTCCTCATGAATTATGTGTAAACTTAGGTCAATCATACTTTATTTTTTATTTTTATTTTTAAATTATTTTTATTGTTGTTGTATTACATTTATCCATTTATTCCCCACTGCTCTCCCCTGCCCCACTCTCCTCTTCTCTCCTCCCACAGTCAATTCCACATGTTGTCCATGTCCATGAGTCATCCATTCTAGTTCCTTGACTAAACTGTTTTAAAAAAATAAAATATGACTCCAGTTTTCCGGTGTTAATTTCAATTGAGCATAATTTTATTCACAAGATTTAGAATCTTAGAATTTATGGCACTAAAAGTGTACAAACTTCAATGAAGATGTGTGTGTATATACTCACATGACAAAGAACTGATACATAGAAGAAAAATATAAAAGATCTATTTACCTGCTTTTTCTACTGGAGTAGCTTTTACCTGCTTGACACCTTTTTCTTCTGTGATAAGAAAAAATACTATCACATATAGAAATTTTAAATGTGTAAATATAAAATAATGACATATTTCAACCTTGATACTTTGTATGTTCCTTGAAAAACACCAATACTGAGAAAAATGTAGCCGTTTCCTTAATATAACAGATGATGTCTGTTTTAAATTGTATGGAAGCACAAAGAAAACGTGCCCACCAGCAAACGCCCTTTGTAGTTAAGTTGCCACAAAAGTTTTCCTAATTCAAATCATCCCTTAACCTGTCCAAACACTCATTACCCTTTGCCTTTACTATATTTCACAGTATTTGTTTACATAGAAGTGTTATTTTATAAAACATGTATCCCTTTTTTGTTATTTAATTAGAATAAGAAAAAAATATTTTAGAAAGTCTTTGTCATGCACGATGCCTCCCTGGGAACTCAGGGTTGACCTGGGAACTCAAGTATTTTGTGTTGTAAAACTGGAGCAGGGCTAAAGCGGTACATTTATGGGATGTCTTCTCTGTTTTTATCAATGTAGTCAAAGATCTGAGTTAAGGAAGAGAGATTATTGCAATGATCCTATATAAAATGAAACTTCCCCAGTAATCAGCTGGTCAAATGTTCAAATGGGAAAGCTTTGTCGGATAACAGAACATAAAGAGTTATAAATGTAATTACTGGAATAAAAGAAAGGTGTGGTGAGGAAACAATGTATTTGCCATACATTCAAAGATGAAAATCTCCCATCGTGTCTGTCATTTCATGTCAAAATGACTGACATCGGGAACAATGAAGAAAATAACAGGTTTTCATTGTTCTTTAAAAATTGTTTCTAAGGTTTTGTTTATGTTGATATGGAGAGCTGTTCTCTCCTTTCCACACTCCTACTCTGCTTTCTTTATTTCCATGGTTTCTATTATCTCATATTCTTAAAAACATAAGCAAATAAAATCATCCTGACTCAAACTCATTGTAAACAGATTTCTTAAAGTAAAATTTAAAAAAATGTAAGCAGAAGGTTTCTTAAGATATGTTTAAAGAAAATATATTTTTTAACTTTTCAAAGATTCTGGAACAAACATATTCATAGCATTGGGTAAATGATTCAGTAAGGAATGAAGGACAAAATTCTACAGAATAACTTAAGTGTAGAGTTGCATCAAAATTAAATTATTATTTAATTAGCTTAAATTAAAACAATTTCTTATCTTAAATAAAAACTTATTAATAAACTCACTCTGGTACCTTCTGTATTTATATTTACAAACAGAAGACATTGGCTTACCTCTATTGTTCAAAATGTTGATCAGGAATAAGAAGAAAGGAAGGGAAATGAGGATGGAGTAAGGAAGAAAGGAAAGGAAGTGGGGTGAAATGTTGATTTGCTTTTTTTGTTTTTGGAGTCTAAAATGGTCATGTTTGAATGAGTGAATCTGAATTACAAACATTTTCAAAGGATGTCTTGCCCCAAACAAAAGAAGACAAAATAACATACAGAGCCCATTCACATGAGAGCTGGCCATGATGTCTCTGTGTTTTTGCTGTGTCTCTGATGGGCAGAAAGACTAGCTGTGTAGTTACTTGGGATTGGCCAAGTCCTCAGTACAAAAAAGCATTATGTACAAAAAAGCATTATGAAGATGACTAAAACGTATGTTCTAAAATCTGGATAACTTGAAACATTAATGCTATCTCTCAACTTTATAATTGACTCTAAGCTCTTCGTTCTGCTAAAACTAGAACATTTTGAGGCAATTTGATACTACAAATACCACCTGCAAAATACCTGGTTTACCATGTGAAACAGTCTTCTCTGGCTTCACTGTGTCTTGTTCTAAAAATAATAAGAAAATATTTTCAGGTGTTCAGTTCTATAAACTAACATACAGTGAATTTTCTTTGTGCCTTACGCCAATAATTTGTTAAGCAGAAGATTTCAACAAGTGTGCCCATAGAGAAAAATTACTTCTAAATATTCATGTCATCCTAGTTTACATGAAAACCTTAAAGGTTTTAGTTGCATAACAACCATATACCAAGAATTTTTATTTACATTTAAGCATCCATGATATCTAAAGATCAGGGTATAATAAAGCATCAATCCTGAAACTGAAAGTATTATAAATGAAACTCATGAATACTGTATATTTGAGCTTCTAAAATGAAGATAGAAACATTTACTTATAAAATGAAATAATAACATTCAATTAAATTGCTGCAAAATTACTCTTTAACAATAATAAATAAAAGTTTTAAATGATGTTAGGACTAATTAGAAGTTTTAAGTGGTATTAGGTTTCTGGAAGAAAAAAATGGTGGGTAAGGGGATATGCAAAGTACTTCTATTTGGTAATACATACTCATCTACAGTAAATAAATATAGTCAGAAAAATAAATCAGAAGACAATTGATAGACATCTATGAGCCTTGTTACAGTAAAAAATATATTCTTTTTAAGAACGATTATTAGCAAGCTTATAATCAGTTGCTAGGTAAGACCTAATAAGAATTATTTATATATATAGGATTTGTTGATATTAAAGAATACTTCTGTGTAATTTTTTATAATGAAGAAATTCCTCTAGAACTGGAGGATTTTTGTAACTTATCTCAGGTAAATAGCTGGGTGGTACTAGAGCTAGGACATAAATACTACATATTGATGTAAACTTAGGAAGGTCACCCTCATTTTAGGTCATTATTACCTCTTAATACAATGATTGTTAGTATGAGACAATCTTTTACTAAGAATATCCAGGATTTTGAGTAAATGAGACATGGGTAGAATCTATTAAATTAAAAATATTGGAAAAGCAATTTTTGAACTTGGCCTATTGAATTGTTTCACAGATATTAAATTTGAGTACTAATTGCCATGGTTCATGTCTCTCACAGTTATATAATGAAAATAAAAATCCTATGTTATTCCTTAACTCATAGCAGGTTTTTAATAATTATTAATTTTATGTAATTATGTATAATAATAATTCTTTTCTGCTTTCCCTTCAAATCCCAGTTGTCTATGATTTTGTGATCTGATTACTCTGGTATGTTACCAGAAAAAAAAGTCAGAGATTAAACATTATCATACTTGGTTTTGAAGAACCCCAAGAAATTCCTCCTAAAAACTGGAGTCTCTACTGAAGCTCATTTAAAGCCATATTTTTGATATTTTTGCATATGGAATATCCCCATTCTCAACTAATCCAGTGCTATAAAACCATATTGATCAATGGAGTAGGAAAATAATGAGGATCTGGGAAACTCTATGCAAATCTCCACTGATGGATGGCAAGCCACTTTTAGTTCCAAAATGAAGATGATATCAGCTTTATCAATTTAAAAATAAAAAAAGTTACATGATGTTGTCCCTTTTGTAACTTATGGCTTTGAGGGTAAAATGAAGAAATTTTAAATTCTGAATAAACAAACTACAGCACAAATTTATTTTTGGAAATTATTTTGTTGACCATAGTTGAAAAAGCAAAATTGCACTAAAACAGCTTGTTTCATGGTAGTTTCTAAATACTGGACTATTAAACACATAGTGGTTAAAATCATGCCATGTACTAAGATTTTAACCTGGATTTTCTGTTTCCTCTAGATGATTATTGTGGAAAATAGTTCAAATGTCAATATAACATAAATGATTTGGCCACAAAAGTTGGAAGAGTGTCTTTGAAACAGATGTAATTGAGTACTTAGTGATTTAGAAATTTAGAAAAAGTATTATGGCCTGAATTGTGTCCCATCAAAAGATATGTTGAAGTCCTAACCCCCTTTTGTATCCTGAGAATGTGACCTTATTTGGAAATAGGATTGTTGTAGATGTGATTAGTTTAGGTAAGATGAGGTCGTATTGGGGTATGACTCCAATATGACTAATGACCTTATAAAAAAGGAAAAGAGAAATAGAGCGGACCAAGTGTCCATCAGTAGATGAGTGGATAAAACAGGGGGAGAAGTCATGCAAGAAATGAAGGGCCGATGGACATAGACAACAGAATGGTGATTGCAGGGGTGGGTGGATGTGGAAGAGGGGATAAGGGGGATGAATTGTAATGGAAAAATACAGTAAATAAATAAAATACATAGCCCTAAAAAAGCACACAGGAAGAAGATGGCTATGTGCTGATGGAGGCCGAGCTTGGAGTGATGCTTTTACACACCAAGAAACACCAAGAATTTCTGGCAAGCAAAAAAGCTAGAAGTAAGGAAACATTCTCCTCTACAGGTTTAAAAGGAAATGTGGCTCTGCTGACATCTTTCCTGTGGACTTCTAGCCTCTGAAACAATGAGAAAATACATTTTCATGCTTCTAACCCACCCACTTGGTGATACTTTATTCCAGCCCTCTTAAGAAACTAATAATTTTGCTACCTGGAAGTGGGGTTAGTTAAACAATGGGTTAATGTTGGATATTTTTTGAGGCACTTGATATAAAAAGCCCAGATAGCTTGGAATAAACTATTGGCAGAAAATTTATATCAATGACTATTCTGTTGAGGATCGAGAAAGAATTGAGGGGAGCTACAGTCAGGCCCAAGGAATCTGTGTCTATGTGTGGCTGGACCTTCCCGCTCTGTTACCTGGGGATATAGCCTTGAAGCTAATCTTATCCCAGAGCCCTGGAACACTGAGCCCAGGAGTGGCCACCATAGCAGCCTTGAACAGGTAAGTGTTGCCTTTGGGTAGACTGCCTCTTTGTTCTAGTGTGTATAGGGCCTCCTTTGTTCGAAAGTGTATGTAAGATGCCCTTGCTGTAAGCTAGCTGCTGTACAGGGTGGACAAACTTCAGGGACTGCCAACACCCTTGCCCAATGAGCTGCCCAGCCTTTCAGTTGTTAGCCTGCTGCCACCTGCAATAAAGCATATGCCAAATCTCCTGAAAGCTCCGAGTAAGTCCAAGTTTATCACCAGACCAGAGGCCTGCCCACTATCAGAATCTACTGGTCCAATGCTCTAAGCTTCAGAACATGAAAGCTACAGAGTAAGTTCCTGTCTCCGTAGAGAATACATATGCCATCATGAGCAAAATACTGTTAAGTAAGAATGTTCAATGTACTTCTGCTAGGCTCTCAGAAGGAAATGAGGAACATGTTATTGGGTATTGGGAAAAAAGATGTTTTTTTGTTATAAAGTAGCAGAGACCTTGGCTGAAGTGTGTTCTGTTGGTTGGAAGGCAGAATTTGTAAGTGAAGAACATGGATATTTGGCTGAGGAAGTCTCCAAGCAAAGAGCCAAAAGTTCAGCCTGACTTCTCCCTGATGCTTATAGTGCAATGTGAAAAGGAAGATAAGTTGAAGAGTGAGCTATTAAATAAAATGCACCAGAATTTGATGATATGGATAATTTTCAACCTATCTAAATGAAGTGAACGGGAGAGAGACCCAGTGGTATGGCTGGACAAACATTTGCTAAAGGGAATAAAGAATAAATGTGTGACTTATGGAACCAATTCACCATCTTAGCATTTGGTAACAGTAGAGACATGTGATCCAAGAAAGATCTGTGGAGGATCTTCCTGCCCAATGGCTTGGACCCCCATTAACTAAATGCAAGTCTGGTCATGTTTTTGAGAATAGTATACTAAGCAGTGGAAATGCAGCCCAGATGGAAAAGGGCAGGATCAAAATGAAATAAAGAAATGCTATCTCTGTGGGTCGAACATCAGATTCATACCTGGGCTGATGGAACCTCCTCAGGTACCGAGGGCAGACCTGCCACAGAAGCGGCCAAGGGGAGCCAGGCCTGGAGGATGTAGCATTGAGCTAAAGGGATTTCCTCAGGCTTTGAAATCTTATGGACTTTTCCCTGCTATAGTTGGGATTTACATAGAAATCATGACTCCTTTTTTTTTCTTTCCAATCTCTCCCTTTTGGAATAGAAATGTCTATCCTATTTCTGCCCCACTGTTTATTTTGTAAGCAGTAATTTGTTTTCTGGTTTTATAGGTTCACATGCGGAGAGGAATTTTCTGCAGGGAAAATGATCATACCCCGAGTTTTACCACCTGATTTACCTAGTGAGATTTGGGACTTTGAATTTATAAAATTTTGGACTTAAGTTGGTGATAAAATGGATGAGTCTTAAGGGTTGTGGAATGTACTTTGTACTACATGAATGACATATATTGGCAGGTGAGGAAGTAGACAGACATCTATGCACTGAATTGTGTCTTCAAAAAGGTATGCTGGAGTTCTAACCCCTAGTACCTCAGAATGTGACCTTATATGGAAATAGGATTATTGTACATATAATTAATTAAGAATTTGTCATATGAGAGTAGGGTGGGACCTTAATTCACTATGACAGCTGCCCTTATAAGAAGAAGAGGAAAACTATAGGAGAGACACAGAAACAGATGATGCCCATGTGATGACAGAAGCTAAGATTGAAATAATGCTGCAACAAGCAAAGATACTCTAGGGATTGCTGGTAAACACCAGAAGCCAGTCAAAGCAAAGATTGATTCTTCCTTACAGGTTTCAAGACAAACATGACCCTGTTGACACCTTGATTTCAGATTTCCCATTTCTAGAACTATAACAAGCTTTATTTCTTTTGTTTTAAGGCTCCCAATTTGTGATGTTTCATTTAGAAACTCTACAATGCTAAAACAAAAAGGAAACCTGAACCAAAATTTTAACTGTTATGAGAATTGGACTGTTCTTTGTTCTTTTAAGAAAGTTTCTGTGGCCTACTACAGCCCTAAGAAATATTTATCTCATTTAGGAGCCCTCACAAAAATAAAAGAGCAGCTGTCTTTTTTTCTGAGGAAATATTTCTGCCCTGTATCAGCAAATAAAATAATCAAAGATAGGGGTTTTGTAGGACTGAATTTGTTAGCCAATTGTTTTCTGAACTATATAAATATCTCAAGATTTTTTTCTCCTAAGAACAGGTATGCAAAATATGTGTTATGTTTGTTTTATTTTGAAAATTTTGGTATAATATTTACACTAGGACACAATGTTTGCAAGACATGTTGTGTTATTCATTATAAATATGAAATGCAAATATCAATTATACATAAAATATACATACCTGGTTTCTCTTCTTTTTTTACTTGTGGCTCTGAAAATATATACACATAGTAATCATGATGACTATATAAAGATACTTATTCTTGTACTCATGGGAAAAAGTGGGTTTACAGTAGTTTGTATGGAAAATAATATAACAATTAATTAATAACTAATAATACAAGAATAACTTTTGTGTTTCTTGTATATAAACCTATTCATAGCTATGAACCAATTCTTGCCAACCTTGATTCTTTTACACATTATTCAGTTTTTTAATGTCATGTTAATTTTCTTCTTATAACTGCAACAAATTAATATAAAAGGACACATAAAGATTCTCCATTATCAATGATGAGTTATTTTGAGAAAAAAAATGTGAACTACAATTTTTAATGAAAAGGTAAGTAAAAGTACTCATCTGTATCTTTAGTCAGTAAAAAGTGAAGGAAATTTTTAGCATAGCACATTCTGAGAATAATGCTTAGAATAAAAGGTATATTGTATACCCAAAATAATTGTCTTAAATTTAAGCAAAATACCCATCAATAGAGTTAAAACTGATTACAGCATGCATTTAAGGTTTGTTTTATTTATTCATTCATTCATTCATTTTGGCATGCACATAACATACGTGGAGACTTAGACTTGACTTCTTTGCCTAGAAAGAGTTTTGAAAATTTCTTTAAGACTGAGTCATTCAATTCTTATTGGATTTTCATTGAATATGATAGAACATTATAAATTTGAAAATCAAAATCAAACCGTATAGACCCCAGTCATTATTCCTTATTAAACTTTTAAAAAAGATTTTATTTATTATTTTTAGAAAGAGGGGAAGGAAAAGAGGCAGATAGGGAGACAGACATCAATGTATGGTTGCCTTTTACCTGCCTCCAGCTACAGACCTGGCTGGAGACCTGGCTTGCAACCTGGTTATGTGCCCTGGCTGGGAATCGAACCAGTGACCTTTGGGTTCACAGGCTGGCACCCTCCTTATTGAACTTTTATAGGATATGTAATTTAATGTTTAGGCCAAGTTACTAATTTTAAAATAATTAAAAATAATAATACATAGTTTAGTTTACTTGCATCATTAAAAATAATTTATTCACAAATTCCTGTGCAGTTTTAACTTTTTAATCTTATATTAATAAGGCACATATTTTTTGAGAAATTAGTTTTAACCTTTCATTCTCCAAGATGAAAGAAAAATCTAAGACAGTTCTTAAATTTCCATCAACATTGTCAAAATATTATCTGTCCCACTATAATACATTAAAAAATAATTACTGCTGAATTTGTAGTTCCTTATGAATAGAAATACATAATTCACTTTTTTGGCATGAGGAACCCTACCTAGTACAGGGGTTGGTAAATTTACTATGAAAGGTCAGATATTATATATTTTTGGATTTGGGGCCATATAATCTCTGTTGCAGCTATTCAACTCTGATATTGTAGCACAGAAGCAGTCATACGTAAATGAATACCAATGTCTATGTTTCCATAAAACTATTTACAGATGCTGGTGGCCAGCATATAGGCCGTTGTTTGCCAGCTTTGCTCTGCCTATAGTCAGTTTTAATTTTCTTTTTTATCTTAACAAAGATTGTGAAAGTAAAGAAAAATAATAATAAAAAAACACCTTCCTTTGATTCTGTATTCTCTTATATTTGCCAGCCATACACACTCTTCCATCACTGCTCAAACTGGCATCTTAAGACTGTCATCTTTACTTGCATTTTGTTCTCCTCCTGACTTCCATTTCACCATCAATGCTCTATAATCTAGCTCCTATTCCCTCCATTCTATTCATCAGGCCTTTCCAATCACCAATTTCCTCCTATTTGCCAAACAAATGAACATATCCAATTATATTGATCACTGTCTCCTTTTTAAATCCCTATCACCTGGCTTCTCATAAGAATGCACATAACATATTCTATTAAAATGGAATAAATATTCATACTGCTAGAGACTTCTAGTTAAAATGAAATAGCAGAGACCAGTTGGTCTTCACACCTGAAACGAGAGAAAACACAATAGACAAAGTATAGAAAGCAATGGTTGTTAAAGGTATGGACATCAGACAACAAAGGACAAGGACCCTTTAGTGATGGAAAGCAAATGGAGAGTGCCCTATGAGTCTTCCAGCTTAATGCCTGTGGATGATGGTGCCAAATTAATGAGATGGAGGTCGGGACCCAGAAAGACGAAGATGGACCAGAGTAATGTAAAGTAGAGAGCTGCAGGAAGAAGAAAGAGAGATCAAGACAGTCTGGAGCTTTGTAGAAGGCCCCTTTAAGCCTTGAGAAGAGTGCTGGCAAGCACATGCATACAGGGAAACTGAGTCCAGGGAAAGAAACAAGGGAAAGAATACTGTAGCTTTTTAGAGTAGGTGTTGAAGTTAAGTAATATTAATCCTCCAATATTGTCCTTTTTCTTCAGTGTTGTATCAGCTACTCTAGATGATTTCCATTCTACATAAACTTTAAAAACCAGTTTTTCAATATTCATGGAATACTTTGCTGAGATTTTGATGCAGATTTCATTGACTCTGTAAATCAAGTTGGGAAGAAGTAACGTCTTAAACAATATTGAATCCACAATCATGGAATATCTCTCCATTTATTTACATCTTTTATTTTTCATCAGAGTTTTGTTCCCTTTGCTTTTTATTTGGCTAACTTCTATTTTGGGCTCTGTTCCACTACCCCTTCCCCTGAAAGACTTGTCTAGTGTAGGTTGGATTTCTTGTCCCTTTATGTGCCAACATTATTTTTTTAGATCTCTTGATTATCACATTAATCACAATCTAGTGTAAATACTAACTTAAGAGAATAGCTCCTCTTCCAGAGTATGAAATATTTGTGAACAGAGATCATGTTTTACCATTAGTGAATCCAGAGAACTGTTGCCATGGTTACATGGTAGACAATAATTATTTAATCATTTAATAGAAAATATAATTGATGAAAACAAAAAAATGTAAATAAATGAAGAAATTGATCAAAGAAAAATAAAGGTAGGAAAATATGGATTCAGGAATTACATCAGAGCACAAAATGCGTGTTACAGTTACTGCATTCTATCTTTGACTTGGAAAAACAGTTTGCCTCTCAGCTTTTTGGTACTCAAGCAAAGATAAAAAGTGCAATCAATTGTACAATTCACAATGTTTTAAGATACAAATGTTTCAGAGGAGCTCAAGTCCTGAGATACTTGAGATAAATTTGTTTCATGGATTCTCAGGGGAATAGCATCTTCAACAACATTCTTACCCTAAATATGTAGCAGTTTTCATAGGAATCCATCTACTGCTCTCAACCCAGAGCAATGACACTATACCAAGTAAGTTCAATAAGAGAAATGTTACTTTGAGTCCAACCCATGTAACACAGTGGTTCAGCTATAGGTATAGTCAATAATATTGTAATAATTGTATAGTGCCAGGTGGGTACAACACTTATTGGGGTGATCACTTTGTAAAGTATATATAAAAAAGAAAAGAGAATAAAAAGAAGAAGTTAGATTAGAGGATTTCTAACATCTCATCTAGGTCTAAAATTTTATGTTTGTTAAATATTAATTTAAATCTAAACAGTAAATCATTTATTAAAGAGACACAGTTTAGATAAAAATCAACCTGAAATGTTGCAGCATTAATTCTTTTTGACATTATTGCTCTCGAGTAACTAATTCTCTTTACCCAACTTAAGATAAATTTTCTCCTGTGGAAGCATGTTTAAAGTCTAAGGGAAGATTAACAAACCTTGTTTTTAAGACCAGTGAGTATGTTCCAAATATAATTTATCTATTTAGTACAGAGCAGATGTTGGCTGTGTTGTAGATTACATCTTAGCTAGAAAAAAAAAACAAACTAAGAAACACTTTACTTTTTAAATTGACTTGAAGATTAATATCTAAACTTTGTGCTATGTATACTGAATAAGTAAACCATTTGGAGGAAGCAAGAAAATATCAAAAGGACTTTTATAGGATGCATGAATCAGTTTCAAAATCTTATTCCAATTTACTAGATGCCAGTATTACTCAGCTACATGTTTTATGAGTTTTTCTAATATTTTAATCAAAATTAAAATGGATGCAGTATCAATATATAAAATAATTGTAAAACTCTAAAATAAAATACTCTGGTATACAAATTTGAGTAGACAAATGTTTCTTTTTATTTTTTTCTATAAAGTTAGTTTTATATAAAGGCTGTTGCATTTATCAAATGCACAGTATAAAGTCACTTGTTTGAAATAATAATATAGTGTTGTTTATCTAATGCTCAGATACGTATCTTTATAGATATACATAACTTTATAGAGTTAGTAAAAATGATATAAGGCTTAACATTATCTATGTAGTGCTGAAAATCAGGAAAATAAATTACAATTAATGCTTGAAAATTTCCTCTAAGTTTTCTGAAAGCCACTTAATAAGTAAAAAGTGCCTCTGATAATTGAAATTAAACATCTGTAAAATTTTTTATTTTATGTTAGGATAAACAGAAATTATACCCTAAAAATATTGTTCATTAAAATTTTTTTTTTTCCTTTAAAAATATTTTATTTAATCTTTATTTTTTTTTGCATTATCTTAAAGTCCCCAAAACGCCCCCTTCCCCTAGCAATCACCACATTGCTATCCATGTCCATGAATCCTTTTTCCTTTTTTCTCAATACCGCCACCTTCTTTTTTTTTTTTTTTTTTTTTT
>PVIW01014697.1:0-22365 GCA_004026585.1 Noctilio leporinus
ATAGCAGAAAGAAAGAAGGAACTTGTACCCTTTGCAACAACATGGATGGAACTGGAGAGTATTATGCTTAGTGAAATAAGCCAGTCAGTGAAGGACAAATATCATATGATCTCACCCATTACGGGACAATAATGAGCAAAACTAACAACAAGCAAAACAGAGCCAAGTATATGAATACAAGGAATAGGCCTTCAGTGGTCACGGGGTACGGGGTTGGGGGGAGGCGGGAGGCAGAGGCAAAGAAGGGGAGCAGCTTAGACAAGAACCTAGTATAAAGGAACCATGGACATGGACAACAGGTGGGATTGACTTTGGAGGGAATGGGTGGGTGGGGAGGGGGACAGAGGGGAGCAAAAAGGGGATGGATGTAATACAACAACAATAAAATTTAAAAAAAAAAGAAAAAAAAATATGTATGTGTGTGTAAATGTATTTTTGCATGTGTTTGGTAATATTGCAATTCATATTACTTAAAATGATAATTCTTTAAACAAATGAATTAATATAGGCAATCTACAATAATGAAAAGAAAACTTTGTAGTAATATGATTTGAGAGGCTGACAGTGAGAAGGCAGTAATTAAATGGTGAATTGTCTGGATGTGAAAGGAAAAAAACAATGTACACATTGGTGGTTACAGAATAGACAGGGGGACGTTAAGAAGAATAAAGGAAATAGAGAAGCCAAAGAACTTACATGCATGATACATGGACAGGAACTAAGGGGGCATTGTCGGAGGGAATGGAGGATACTGGGTGGAGGGAGGCAAAGGGGTGAATGTTAGGACAACTGTAATAACAAAAATACCTATTTAAGAATAAACGAAAATAAGAAATCAACGCACAGCAAGACAGTAGCTCATACCCAGACCCTGCCCCGCTTCCCCTGCAGTTGCAATGCTGCACAGCATCTCGGATGCACAGCTGGAGGCTTCCTCCCTCCAGCCAGCATGGCCTGTGAGTAACTAGCACCTATACACTACAGGCTCTAGGGACACATGAAACTGAACAGAGATCAGAGGGATGCTGAAACAACTGAGTATGTGACACCTGGGCAAGTGCTGCTGAGAATGGTCTGCAGGGACCCTGATCCCTGCCCTCCAAGTCTGCCTATCCTGCCTGAGTAAGCCGAGGAGGGTTTTCTTCAGGGTCCTGTAAGGTAATGGAGGGCATCTCAGCAGATGCCATCTGTGAGGTGCTAAGGCAGAAGAAAGGGGCAGGTATGCCTGGGGAGCTGACAGAAAGCAGCTGACTCAGAGGCTTAGTGACTTGGAGGGCGTGGGGCGCTGGGAGCAGGCTCAGGCTGCTGTCAGGTCCTGCTCCTCCTCTTTTCCCTGCAGGGTGTGATCTTGGTGGGGGATGCACTCCCACCAGAGCTAAAATAGATGCTGGCTGTTCCCTCTGGACTCTTCTTCCCACTACCTCACAGCAGCCAGGCAGTGGCACGCTGCCCCTGTTTCCCACCAGACCCTGTGGGGTAGCCAACATGGTAAGGGAGCCTCAAGGACAAGGGCAGGTGGCCCCTCCCTGTGAGAACTCCACAGCCCTGCCTTCCCAATGTCCCTCCAAAGTCTTTATTAATTTCTGCTTTCTGCCATTTGCAAACAAGTACCTTCAGCCAACAGAGCCTGCTAGGTTTATGAATTTTAACCAGCAACAGGTTTTAAGTAGTGGAGGGATCAGATGCACTTTTTTCAAGTTCCCCCTTGTTCTGGCATAGAGAACCGGGAAGCCAGAGACTTGGCCCAGACCTCTCAGGGAGTCACATGGTCTCAGGTAAGGACTTCCCAGGGAGCTCATCTCCCTATGTGTAAAATGAGGGACAAGGCCACAGCCACTAGGGGTTGCCTCTTTCGGGCTAAAAGTGCACTGTGAGAAACCCCACAACAGCCGTATAGTCTTCTTAATGTAAGAGCCAGGGGAAGGGGGGTTTCAGCTATGGAAGTCAAAGTGGAGACACCAGGTGGCTAGGCAGAGGCCTGCCTTAACTTGCTGGGGTTGGCAGAGCTTCAAGAGGCCCTGCCTGTTCCAGCTCCAACCTGCCCTGTCATCTCTTCCCTCCTTTTGATTTCTTGACTATATTGTGATTTCCCCTACTTCATTAGCTTCACACAGAACATCCCCTCTGCCTGGAACACCCTCCACTGCTCCTTTCCTCATGTGCACATGGACACATGCACATGGACCCACACATACACCCTTTCCCCCAGCCCAGCAAGTTCAAAATCCTTCTAAAGCTGTCACTTCCTTAGCCACCCCTAATTTATCACTCTAACTACCCCTCCTAGCTGTGGTTACAGGTACAGCTGTGTACCTGAGCACCTACTTCTTTCACATCTTTCTGTTCCTTGGGGTCAGAAACCATGTCTCAATGAGTCCTTGCTGAATGACCAAACCAAAACAAACATTACAAGAAGAAATGCATCTTTCTGACCAGCCCTGCTCAAGAAAGAAAATGCGCTGACTCTGAAGGCTTCATGGCAAGGATCACAGGGTGGTCTGATGGCCAATGGTCTGTTGGCCATCAGGTACCCTCCTGTCTCTCTGTGGCTTAGTTCTAGGTTCCCCAAACATTACTGTTAAGACCATGAGTATGTTAGAGCCGGCTTTCACAAACTATCTAAGGGAAAGAATCAGTTGTTTTCCTTTTTAGTTTCCAATTGATCCTGTACCAATACTTCTGTAAGATCTGAAATCCAGCCACGTTTGGATGCTGCATTCATGTCAAATGGACACCAAACATTTGAATTGCACACATCCAATTTCTGCATTTTTCTCATCTGGGCCAGCATTATCTGTAGACTTCTAGTGGAGTAGCTCTAAGCAACAAATTTAATTTAGGAAAGTGACGCTGAGTTTACATCTTCCAAGGCTCACAGTGGCAAATAGATTCTGTGCAGATAAAGAGGTTCGGAGAGGTTCAGTGATAAGCAGAGCCAACTTGAACATGGGGTCTGCACCTCCAGCTCCTCCACACCCTGCCTCACAGTCCCCAAGCCCCTGAGCTCCCACCTGTGCCTGCTCTCACATCCTCCCACACCACTTGGGCACAGGCCAGAACCTAGGGTAGACACTTCACCTAAACAGGCAGCAATGACTTTTCATCACTGAGTCTCCTCCTGAGCAAGCTGTCCAGGCCACAGCATGGTAAAATTGGTAATGACAGTGCTCCTTCAAGGTGCTGCTTTGGAGATTAAATGGGAAGATGTACGTGCAAGTCTTGGCATGGCATCTGGCACCTAGGAAGCAAGTGCTTAGTCAAAGCAGTGGGACAAAGCAACCTAGCTTTGATCTTCCCCTTCTCACCTGTGGTTCTGAGGCACCTGAGCTGTAGGACCTTGGGCAAGTCTCTAAGGCTCAGTGTCCACACAATGTTGTTGCATGATTAAATCAAATAAAACCTATGTAGAGTATAGTAAATACTCAATAAATTTTAATAGCCCTAAATAATATATAACAGCTATTCATACTAATCAGTTTGGCAAAGTAGCAAGATACAAAATTACTTGTATTTCCATATAGTTGGATACTGAAATGAAACAACACCATTTACAATAGTACCAAAAATATGAAACAGGCTGGCTGTACACTTAGAAATGATTAACATGGACATGGACAACAGATGGGATTGACTTTGGGGGGAATGGGTGGGTGGGGAGGGGGACAGAGGGGAGCAAAAAGGGGATGGATGTAATACAACAACAATAAAATTGAAAAAAAAAAGAAATGATTAAGATGGTAAATTTTATGTTATGTGTACTTTATCACAATCTTTAAACATTTTTTAAATAAAGAATTTTTTAAATCTATGCAAAAAAATGAAATGAGGATTAAATTGAACAAAATATGTACAAGACTTGTATACTGTGAAAAACTACAAATCATTCCTGAGATCCATTTTATAAGACCTAAATGAATGAGAAAATGTATGAATGCTCATGGATCAGAAGATGCTGTGTTACCTGGCTGCATTGCTATGATGTAATCCCAGCCAGATTTTTGCCAGGCTATCTGCAGAAATAGGCAAGCTGACTCTATAATTTAGATAGAAATATCTAGGACCTAGAATAACCAAAACAATTTTTAAGTGAAGAATAAAATTGGAGAACTCAAAAGAATTACTATAAAAACTATATTTAAAAAAGACTTCTATAAATTACAGTAACCAAGGCAGAGTGTGGTGATACAAATACAGCTATTTAAATAAAAGGAACAGGGTATATCTGAGAAACAGACAACAGGTGCCAAGGTAATTCAACAGCAGAAGGGTGGGCTTTCCAGCAGAGGAACAACTGGGTATCCACAGGGGAAAAATACTCCATAAAAACCTTTGCTTTTAATTCCTACCATAAATAAACATTAATCCAAATGGGATAATTACCTAAATATAAAACCTAAAACTATAAATGCTGCTCTTCAAAAAATACTGTTAAGAAAATGAAAAGACAAGCCACAGACTGGGACAAAGTAATTGCAAAATGCATTGTCTGATAAAGAACTTGTATCTAAACTATATAAAAATCTCTCACTGCTAAGAAAATAAACAGGCCAATGAAAATTAGCCCAAAAACTGTGAACATTTCATCAAAGGAGGTATACAGAGGGCAAATAGGCAAGCACATGGTTTTCAACATCATGATTCATTAGGGAAATGCAAATGTAAACCATGGTTGGATACTATGAGGCACCCACTTGAGCAGCTGAAAGGAAAAAGAATGGCAACACGAAGTGACAACAGGAATGTGAAGCAATTAGACAGCTCATACCTTGCTGGTGAAAATGCAAGAGGGGATCACCATTTTTAAAAACATTTGGATAGTTGCTTATGACTATGGAAGTTAAACACACACCTGCCATACAATCCAGCCATTCCACTCTAGGTATTTTACCCTGCTGGATAAAAGCCCATGTCTACCCAAAGATGTGGACATAAAGCTTTATGAGAACTTTATTCACAAAGGCCCAAAACCAGAAACAACCCAAATGTCCGTAAACTGACTGATGCATTAATTGTGGTAGAGCCATAAAGCAGAATTCTCCTCAGGAATAAACTAATGATACACATAATGATATGGATGAATCTTAGAAGTATTATGCTCTGTGAAGGTCAGACAGAAGGCTACATACTTCATATGATTCCAGCTACATGACATTCTGGGAAAGGCAATAACCATAGGAATGGAGACCATAGCAGTAGTTCACCCATACCGAGCATACCCTGCAAGGGGGTGGGGAGAGAGGAAGAAAGTCACTGCAAACTGAGTGCTTTTATAAAGAACTTTATTTTTTGAATTTTATTAAAATTTATTGGGATGACATTAGTTGTAAGATTATGTAAGTTTCAAAGGCTTAAGAGTATTTTTATAGTTTTATGAGAAACTGCCAAACTGTCTTCCAAGGCCCTGGCTGGTGGCACAGTGGGTAAGGCGCCAGCCTGGTCTCAGGTTCAATTCCCCAGCCAGGGCACATAACAAGGTTGCAAACCAGGTCTCCAGTCAGATCTGTGGCTGGAGTCAGGTGAAAGGCAGCCATACATTGATGTCTCTCTCCCTCTCTGCCTCTCTAGAAATAATGAAATAAAATCTTTAAAAAAATGTTTTAAAAAATTAATGCATTTTCATACTACACTGTAGAATACTGGATTTTTACTCTTGTGATTATGTGTGGCTTACTGGGAGCTGTGGCCTGCTGCTTCTACTCAGCATTATGAGAGAACATCATACCATATATTGATCAAAATTCAAAGTATAGTACCTACTAAACATGTGTTTAAAGTAAAAAAAAGATAAGTCAAACCATTTAAATCAGGAATCCTCTGTAGAGGCATATTCATATTATCTATTTATTCTTATATGAGTTTAGCTGATTGTGTCTTTCGAAGAATTGGTCCATTTTTATTTAGGTTATCAAATTTGTGGGTATAGAATTGCTCATAGTATTCCTTTATTATTATTGATATTTTAACCCCCACAGGATATAGTGATGTTCCTTCTTTTATTTCTAATAGTAGTAATCTGTGTCTTATATTTTTCTTAGTGAGTCTAGCTACAGGATCACTGATTTTATTACTCTTTTCAAAGACCCAGCATTTGCTTTTGTTGTTTTTCTTTATTGATTTCTTTTCCCCATTTCATTAATTTTTGCTCTAATTTTTATTATTTCTTTTCTCCTACTTACATTGGATTTAATTTGCTCTTCTTTTTCTAGTTTTCCAAGGTGGAAGCTTAAATCATTGATTTTAGATCTTTCTTCTCTTTTAATATATGCATTCAATGCCATAAATTGCCATCTAAGTATTACTTTTGCTGCATCCCATACATATTGATAAATGGTATTTTCATTTTTCGTTATTTCTAGATATTTAAAATGTTCTGTTGCCTGTGTGTTATATATAAGTGTGCTGTCTAATCACCAAATATTTGAATTTTCTTTAATTTGTCAAAATGAATATTATGGCCCAGAATGTGGTTGGTCTTGGTGAATGTTCCATGTGAGTTTGAAAGGAATGTGTGTTCTGTTTTCAAATAAAGTAGTCTTTAGATGTCAATTATACCAGATGGTGTTTGGAGTTCAAGTATGTCCTTATTTTTCAAGTCTAGCCATTTCTTTTTCTTTTCTTTTCTTTTCTTTTCTTTTCTTTTTTTTTAGAGCTGGAAGAGATTTTATTTTTTTTAAATTTTATTGTTGTTGTATTACATCCATCCCTTTTTTGCTCCCCTGTCCCGCTCCCCACCCACCCTTTTCCCCCAAAGTCAATTTCTTTATTTTTTTTTAAGTCTAGCCATTTCTGGTAGAGTCTGGTGTTAAAGTCTCCAACTGTAATAGTGGATTCATCTATTTCCCCTTGCACTTCTAAGGGTTTTTACTTCACATTTTTTTATGTTCTGTTGTTAGGCACATATATATTAAATATTATTATGTCTTTTTGAATAACTGATTCATGTATCACTATACAATGCTCTTCTTTATCTCTGATAATTTTTCTTGAAGTCTGTCTTGTCTGAAATTAATTGGCTACTCTTTCTTTAGTGTTAGCATAGTGTACCTTTCTCCACCCCTTTCTTTACTTTCAATATGTATGTGTCTTTATATTTAACACATATTTATTGTAGACAACATGTATTTGGACCTTGTTGTTTTTTAACCACACCAACGATTTTTATCTTTTAAGCATTAGCCAGACCACTGACATTTAAAGAGGTTATTGACAGAATTAGCACATACTGTCTTTGTTACCATTTTTATTTTTTGCCCTTGTTATCTGTTCCTATTCTTGTCTTTCACTCTTATACCTTTTGTGGGTTTTTTGTTAATGGTATAGTTCTGATTTTTTTGAATTATTAAAACAATTTTTTAATATTTTATTTATTATTTTTAAAGAGAGGGGAAGGGAGAGAGGCAGAGAGGGAGAAAGACATCAATATATGGTTGCCTTTCACCTGCCTCCAGCTACAGTCCTGGCTGGAGACCCAGCTTGCAACCTGGTTATGTGCTCTGGCTGGGAATCGAACCAGCAACCTTTGGGTTCTCAGACCAGGGCCTTATCCACTGTGCCAGGGCCACCAGCCAGGGCCCCTTTTGTGATTTTAATTTAGCATTTTATACAATTCTGCTTTCTAGCCTTTCTTAGTATACCAAGAAACATGTAGTTTAAAAAAATCATTTTGGTAGAGTTTGCAATATACATTTACAATTAATTCAAGACCACTTTCAAATAAAAGAATACTGCTTCGTAAGTAATGCAAATACCTTACAGTAACAAAGTAGTCCTAGTTTCTCCTTTCCATCCCTTGTATCATTGAGGTTACTCATTTCACTTATATAGAAGTCGTAATTGTTGCTAATATTATTCAGAGAAAACTATTAGATCAATAAAAAATAGCTTTTATCTTATGTTCACTTATTTCTTCTATAATGTGCTTCCTTTCTTACTAAAGATCTGAGTTTTTGATCTATATCGTTTTCCTTCTCTCTGAAGAACTTCAACATTTCTTGCTAGGCAGGTCTAATGGCAATGAATTTCCTCAATTTTGGTTCGTCTGAGAATGTCTTTAGTTCTCCTTCATTTTTGAAAATAATTACACAGGGTATAGAACTGTAGGTGGTGAGTTTTTAATTTCAGTATTTGAAATATTGTATTCTTTCTTCTTGCTTGCATCGTTTTTGAAAAGTCAGATGTGATTATTATCTTTGTTATAGGTGAGGTGTTTTCCCCCCATCTGGCTTCTTTCAGGATTTTTTCTTTATCTTTGATATTCTGCAGCTTGAATACGATATGACTAGGTGTAGAGTTTTGACAGGGGTTTGCATTTATCCTACTTGGGGGTTCTCTGTACTTCCTGGACCTGTGGTTTGGTGTCTCATGTTAATTTGGGAAGAAATCCTCAGTCATTATTGCATCAGGAATTTCCTTTCTTTTTCCCCCTTCTCCTTCTGGTATTCATATTACATATTTGTTAAACCGTTTGTAGTCATCCTCCAGTTCTCGAATATTCAGTTCCATTGTTTGTTTTTCAATCATTTTTCTTTTTTGTTTTCAGTTTTGAAAGTGTTTACTGAGATATCCTCAAGTCCAGAGATTCTTTCCTCAACCATGTCAATCTATTTGTGAGCTTCTCAAAGGCATTCTTCATTTCTATTAATAGTGTTTTTAGGCTCCAGAATTTCTTATTCTTTTGTAGAATTTCTATCTCTCTGCCTACATTATCCATCTGTTCTTATAAGCTGTCTAATTTTTCCATTAGAGTTCTTAGCATATTAAACATAGTTGTTTTAAACTCCTGGTCTGGTAATTCCAACTTGCCATATCTGGTTATGATTTATCTCTTTAAACAGTGCTTTTTTGCCATTCAGTTTGCCTTGTAATTTTTTCTTGATGGCTGTACATCATTACCAGATAAAAGGAACTACTGTAAACAGGCCTTTAGAAACTAGGTGGTGAATGGTAAGGAGAAGGGCAGCATTCTGTAGGCCTGTGATTAGGTCTCAGTCTTGTCTTTTCTCCTTTTGGTATGATATTCAAGACAGATGTTTTACTGGATGTAAACTTGAATAAAAGAAGTGAAACGGACTTATTCTTAAAATTAAAATTTAGATATTCAAATTATGAGTAATTTTGTGAATAATGGCCATATTTTGTTAAAAATCAGAAAATTAAAAAATATTTTAGTACGACATGAAACTGGACAAGAGAATATTCAAGCTATGGATTGGGAAAGCTATTGGTTTTTGATATAGAAAAAAAAAAGATAAAGAAGTCGAATAAACTATAATGTATCTGTAAGGAAATTTACATTTCACAAGTCAAAACTATAGTAGCTTTATGAAAGGAAGCCATGTCTGAAACCTCACTTACTTAAAATGTATGGCCATCCCAACTATAACAATATGGGATTGGGCCTGCTACCTCTCCAACCAATGAGCTGTTTCTAAAGGCAGTAACATGGGATGACATGGGTTCAAATCCCAAATCAACCACGTACTGCTTGTCAGGCCTTTGTTATGTTTCCTTAACCTCATTTATAAAATATAGGTAGAGCCCTGGCTGGTGTGACTTAGTGGATTGACCAAGGGCCTGTAAACTCAAGTGTCGCTGGTTCAATTCCCAGTCAGGGCACATACCCAGGTTGCAAGCCAGGTCTCCAGCCATATCCCCAGCTAAAGGCAGGTGAAAGGCAAACATACATACATTGATGTTTCTCTCCCTTTCTTCTTCCCCTCTATCTAAAAATAATAAAACCTTAAAAAAATGCAGGTTGGTATTCTCCCTTTTGAGTTTTCACGAAGATTAACTGAATTAATTAATATGACATGTTTAAAATAGTACCTGACTCATAGTAATTACTTTTTAAAAAATTTCTTCCTTGATATGATTGTTAACTCATTCATTACTTAATAGCATGTAATTCAGTCTCCATGAATTTTAATGTTTTTGAATTTTTCCATGAGATTGATTTCTAGTTTCAAGCCATTGTGATCTGAGAAGATGCTTGATATAATTTCAATTTTCTTGAATTTGTTGAGGCTTGTTTTGCATCCTATCATGTGGTCTATCTTTGAGAATATTCCATGTGCATTTGAAAAGAATGTGTATTTTGCTTCTTTGGGGTAAAAGTTTCTGTATATATCAACTAAGACCATTTGATCTACAGTGTTGGTCAATGCCATAATATTCTTGGTGTTTCTTTGCTTGGAAGATCTGTCCATTGTTGATAATGGGGCGTTAAAATCCCCTACTATGAGTGTGTTGATGCCGATGTCCTTTTTGAAGTCCTTCAAGATTTTCCTTATATATTTGGGTGTTCCTATGTTGGGTGCATATATTTACAGGGTTATATATTCTTGATGGATTGTTCCCGTAAGTATTATGAATGAAATGTCCCTCTTTGTCTCTTTTTATGGTCTTTCTTGTGAAATCTATTTTGTGTGATACTGCTACCCCAGCTTTTTTTCATGTCCATTTGCTTGAAATATTTTTTTCCATCCCTTCACTTTCAGTCTTTGTAGATATTTTGCTCTTAGGTGGGTCTCTTGGAGACAGCATATATGTGGGTCATGTTTTGTTATCTATTCAGCTACCCTATGTCTTCTGATTGGTGCATTTAATCCACTTACATTTAAGGTTTTTATTGATAGGTACTTATTCATTGTCATTTTTCTCTTTGTACCTATGTTTCTCTCTGTCTCTGCTTCATTATCTTTTTAAAGCAGACCCTTTAAGCATCTCTTGCAATACTGGTTTGGTGGAGATATATTTTTTAAAATAAATTATTATTTTTTTAGAGAGGGGAAGGGGGAGAGGCAGAGAGGGAGAGAGACATCAATGTATGGTTGCCTTTCACCTGCCTCCAACTATAGACTTGGCTGGAGACCTGGCTTGCAACCTGGTTATGTGCCCTAGCTGGGAACTGAACCAGTGACCTTTGGGTTTGCAGGCCAGCACCTTATCCACTGTGTCACCAGCCAGGGCTGAGAGATGTATTCTTTTAGCCTTCTTTTGTCTGAGAAACTCCTTATTTCACCTTCCATTTTAAATGAGAGCCTTGCTGGGTAGAGCAGTCTCGGTTGTAGGCCTTTGTTTTTCACTGCTTGGAATATTTCTTCTCATTCCCTTCTGGCTTATAGTGTTTCTGTTGATAAATCAGCTGATAACTTTATTGGAGCCCCCTTATATGTTATTAGCTGTTTCTCTCTTGGTGTTTTCAGAATTGCCTCTGTCTTTGAAATTTGTCATTTTAATTAGAATGTGTCTTGGAGTGGGCCTCTTTGGGTTCATCTTCATTGGGACCCTCTGTGCTTCCTGAACTTGTGTGAAGGAAGTTAGGGAAGTTTTCTCATCAAGTTAAGGAAGTTTTCTGCCATTCCTTTTTCAAAGAAATTTTCTATCCCTTGCTTCTCTTCTGCTCCTTCTGATGTCCCTAAGATATGGATATTATTACATTTCAGGTTGTCCTGCAGCTCTCTTAAAACGTCTTTATTTTTTTCAGTCTTTTTTCATTTTGTTGCACTGTCTGGGACTTTTTTTCTACATTGTCCTCTAGCTCGCTGATCCAATCCTCTACTATACACTATTTTAAAAATTTAGCCCTGGCTGGTGTGGCTTAGTGGATTGAGTACCGGCCTGCGAACCAAAGGATTGCCAATTCGATTCTCAGTCAGGGTACATGCTTGGGTTGCAGGCCAGCTCCCCAGTTGGGGTTGCCTACAAGAGGCAACCACAAACTGTTTCTCCCTCTCTTTTTCCTTCCTTTCCTCTCTCCCTAAAAATAAATAAAATCTTTAAAAAATAAATAAAATCTTTTAAAAATGTTTAGGTATAGTTGACATACATTATATTAATTTCATGTGGTTTTTACAAATCTTCACCAATACTAGTTAATTAATTTTAAATGTTTATCATTCTAATAGAAAAAATCATTTCAGCTTTCATTTCTTTACTTATAAAGTTAAGTAATCTGTGCTTATATTCACTGTGGTTTTTGCTTTCAGAAAACTTTCCATTAGCATCCATGTTACAGAGTGGGAGAAAACCAAAATTCCCTACTCTTTGCAGTTTGGAGATGGGGAATGGGACACTGAAGTACAGTCATTTTTCCTGAGAGAGGTACTTTGCATATCTAAGGCTGGCAGCTACTGTCTTGGTTATGCAAATGACTGAATAACCGTCTGCCCCAAGAAGGTGGAAGGGGTTTTTGACCATAGAATGGTGATGAAAGAATTTACAGGGCTCCACCAGATTTCACAGGTGGCCATGATTTGTTACCTTACCACTGCATCACAGGCTGCCATCATGGCTTAAAATAGGGCTGTAGATATATGGTAGACCCACAGACAAAAACAAGGCCTTAGAAACAGGAAAGAACTTACCTGGTTTGAGAGAGGGGAAGAGAGAAGGGTTGAGAGGGAGACATGCAGCTTTCTCAGAGAAAGGAAATTACATATGGTGTAAGAGTTAGGAAGTGTGCACAAGACCCTCCCCTAACTGGGTACAGCAGCCGCTGGGAACTTAGAATTTATAACTGTAATGCTAAGCTGTAATCTGTTGTGTTTCTGAAAAATAGTACCACTTGCTTGACTATATTAAAGCTAGCCTAATAGGGCAGGACTGTATATGTTGGGTATTTTTAATATACTTTGGGTATTTTTAAAGGGAGTGGAATTGAATGGCACAATTTCACCTTTAATATAAATTTGCATGCCCTTCAAATAAACAAAATACCTTTCCCTTTCACCAAACTCTGTTATTAAGAGTCATTCTTGAGCAGGCAAAACAGGCCCATTAAAACTGAGGACCCCTCTCCCCACCCGCAAAGGTTCCTGTTACATCCATAGTGCATATTTCTATTGGGAGTTCACTGTTTTTCATGGGTGTAACAAGTTATTGTCATGGTGACTATCCTGTGGGCCTTTATAACTGCCTTAGTTTAGGTCATCATTATGTTCCATCCAGTGCAGTCTCCACATGGTGTCGATGCTGAGGGAGAAGTCTACCAAGTCACCTGCCATACTGTTGCAGGAAGCTTTCAGATACACAATGGGATTTATTACATATTTGCTTAAAACCCTTCAAAGGCCTCTCAGTGCCTGTAGCTAGAAGTGCAAACTTCTGATTACTAAAGGCCCTGCCTGCTTATTTAGCTCATCTCTAGCCTCTCACCAGCATGCCACCCTCAACCTCCAAGCTCCCCATCAATACCCTGTGTTTGTTCCTGCTTTTCGCAACACTCAACTCACTCCCTGACCTTCTTCGCCTGCTTATCCTCAAGACCGACTCATTGGTTACTTTCCCCAAGAAGGAGCCCTGGCTTCCCCCCCTTGTGTCACCACAGAGGCTGTGACAGGGAGTGACAACTCCCTGTCTGCCTGCCACACTATCATCAGCTTCTGAAAGCATAGATGGGGCATTTTTTAAGTGTTATAGCAGGTACTCAGTAAATGATGAATGAATGAATTCATTATTTCATTAAAATCAGAAAACAGCCTACATTTTATATTTGAGGTTAAATGAAGAGTCTCAATTCTGGGTTAGAAAGAAACACATCAGAAGGTTCACAGTGTTTCCATAGCTAGGTCATAGGATCAAAGGGGTGGGGTTTTGTTACTTTTTTCCTTTTATTTTGATCAAGGCATCCACAATTACTATATCTCTTCTTCTGGTAACAGCACCTGAATTTTTCTGTGTGAAGCTACCTCATCCTTAACAGGAGCCCCAGGAGGCCCACCTTCCCATTGCCATGGGCCAGGTGAGGGACCTGAGCTCAGCTGGTAGGCTCTCTCCTAGAACATGACTCTTGAGCAGGGAAATGCATGAATGGAGACTGGCCAGGGCCTCAGGCCGGCAGGCACATGCACTAAAGAGGCTTCCTATGGCTCTGGCTCCCACAATGCTGGTCCAAGGCCAATTCTCTCTGATTTTCCTTTGATTCTCTGAGCAAACCAGCATCTTCCATAAATTCTAGTTTTATTTTAAGTTCGCTGGATGCTTGTGATGAAAGAGTCCTAACTGATACCCTTTTCTTACACAGTCACTGGACTCCAAATGCTCAACAGTGAGCAGACACCACTGCAGAGGTGGCTAAAGTAAAGGTAGGGCTATGGGACACACAGGCCTGGACCACACACCACTGCCTGTGACCACTGGATCCAGTAGAAAAGCTGAGTTGACCCTTGAAGTACATGGGTTTGCACAGGTCCACTTATATGCAGCTTCTTTTCAATCAACACCGGTAGTATTTTTGATTGGTGATTTTGAATGTGTGGATATAAAGGGCCAACTGTATGTACTGATCTATGCCATTTTATATAGGGGACTTACACATCTGTGGATTTTTGTATCCACAGGGGGATGGGGTGGGGGTGGGGGGTCCTAGAACCTGTTCCCTTTAGGTATGAAGGGACAACCTAAGGTTTAGGGGAATCAACAGTTTCCCTATATGCAAATCTTTTATTGTAGGAGTAGCAGGTTGGTGCCCCTTTTCCCCATGTTTGTCAAGGGTCAGCTGTATTCCTATTTCACAGGGAGATTCTGTAAGGCCTACAGGTAATACTACAAGTATAGCACCTTCCATAGTAAAAGTGTCAAAGAGCCCTGACTGCTGTAGTTCAGTTGGTTGCATGCAAGAGGCAACTGAACAAGGTTTCTCTCTCACATGGATGTTTCTCACACTCTCTCCCTCTCTCTAAAAGTAAATTACTAAAATCTTTTAAAAAAAAAAATAAAATACAAGCATTAAATAAATGGCAAACATTACCACCAAAAGATGTTTGATAACTTTGTTGAGCAAATAAATCTTCCAACAACAAATACTAAGTGCTTACAACATGCCAGGCCCTGTGCTAGGAATCAATAGTAAGCAAGACAGTGACCGTCCCTGCCCTCATGGATCCTGCAGTCTGGTGAATGAAACAGACAGATAACAAGACATTGATAAAGAAATAAACCCATTTCAAATGATGGTAAGTGTTACACAGGAAATAAATGGCTATGAGATAGAACAACAAGGTGGAGTAAGAATGTATTTTAGATATGGTCAGATGCTATGGGGAGGCTGCTGAGCCAAGGCCTAATGGATTAAGAGGAACTAAGCAGGCAGAAGACCCAGTAAGTTCAAGGGCATGAAGCAAGACTACATGGCATGCTCAGAAGTAGAGGAATGCGATGCATCATAAAGGGAGAGGATAGGAACCTAGGGTAGGTAGGAGGGTAGGGTAGGCAGGGTCTTGTAGGTATTGTATGTATATACTTCCTTTCATACTATTTTAAGTGTAGTGGGAAAGCATACAAAGTTTAAAGTAGGCTAACATGAGCTACTTATGAAGACTCCTGTGGCTCTGTGGAACTGAAATGCAGACAGTTTAAGAGGCTCTTTTAGTTCTGGAAAGAAATGCTGGAAAAAAATTTGAAGAGGGAGAAGTAGACAGATGCCAGATGCATATACAGAGATACAACTGTGACTTGCTGATGTGTTGCAGGGGAGGGGTCACAAGGATGTCACCAGGATGGCCCCCTGCTTCTAGCCTGAGAGGAGAGAAGTGGGGTTGGGGTGGGAACAGCAATGCTAGTGACAGGCTTGAATTGCCAAAAGTTCAGAGAGTCCCAGACTGAGCTACATGGGGGATGGCAGGCATACAGATGACACTTAAATCCCTGGGAACGGATGGATGACTATCATCTTACCAGTCTTACTCGAGTAAGAACTAGCCAAGCATCCTGACCTGCTAGTACAGCCTCGGTTGAAATAGTTACTCTAGTCCAGCAGTTCTCAAGAGTAAGGGTGCACCTGGCAGGCTTGCTTAAATACACTTGGCTGCTCCCAGACATTCTAATTCAGAAGGCCTAGGGAGAGCCCAGAAAACAGTCACTTCTATTAAAGTGTCCTTGGGGTGCAGACCCTGTTCTGGGGGGACTTGATTCTGGGTTACTGCTCTACTAGAAATAGTGGACCTGGTTCCAGTCCTAACTCAATGCTTCTTGACTTTGGGAGAGTGTTTAACTCCCCCAAGTTTAACTAAACTCATTTTTCTTGAGTGTTCTGAGGGTGTAAGGATAACCAGGGAGTGGGGTGCTATGGGGTGCAATGAAATGGTGGGTGCTGAGCACCATGCATACCACCATAATAACTACTCAGGAAATGCGAATTCCCAGTCCATTTAAAGCACACAGAAAGCATTCAATGCTGGCTATGTACACTTTGCTTATAATATGAAGTTGGAGACATTTCGTGAGAACTCATGAAGGATTGAGCCAACCCCTGACCAGGAGGCTCTGAGCTTGGGCAGGGCTGCCTGAACGTCCTCAGGAGGGGCTGGGCCCTGAACCCACCTCTAGTGTGAATGCCCACATCCTGGACCACAGACCTTCCCTCCAGTTTGGTTAACCACAGGTTCTCAATTTCCAGAAAAGTCTCAGTTTCATGTAATCCTAATGTTTTCAATGAAGATAACACAGTGAGTATGTAGCAAAACTTAGCTAGTTCCCCTTTGTAAGACTGTGCGTAAATAAATACATATGCCCTAGCATGTGAATTTGAGCTGCCTGCAGCCTTTCTACAGACACATTCTATCTCAAAATCCCATCCTTCACAAATGACTCTATGCTGAGATGTGGGGTGGTCACCCTCCCCAGAGAGCCTGCCAAGTTCACCAAATCCCATCCAGACAAGGAGGTCGATTGTTGGACTGGCACTACAGAAGGCCATCAGGGGAGGAGATCTGGCACAGAGACAGGAGGGATCAATGGGAGAAGAGGCAGGAACCAGGCCACCCCACCCCCAACTGCGGCGACTGTGCCAGGTTCAGTGCCCTTCCCACAGGGTGTGCTGAGAGACAGCTCTCCTTACCTACAACCCCTGTGGTAAGAGTGAGAACAGCAAAGCACCAGGCCCTCCCCAAGCAAGCTGCACATCTTACCTTCTCGTAGGGACAATACTTGTACATCTTGATGGGGCTAGTGCAGATGAAGACATCAGTGCTGGGGGAAAAGGAAGGACAGTGAGCCTAGGAGCCACATCCCTGTCATCACCCCACCCTCCGGCTCTGCAGCACCACACCCACCCATTATTTGGAGTGGGTCAACCAACTACCCTGGGCAGCCATAGGGGACCCCAACCCCATCCCAGGCAACCAGCTCAGGGGTAGACATTTGACTTACGGCAATTCTGCATGGCCAGACCCAAAAGACTAGCAGGGCTGATCAAAGGTCTGGGATCTAAATAGGGAAATACTGAGACAGAAGCATCTACAACAAGAGGCATTCAAAGAATGCAGCGCAGGTTACTGAGGGAGACTTGGGGCTTCAAGCAAAGCAAAGGAGCCTTGAGGACAGTCTTCCTGAGAAGCGTCCAGCTAGGCCTGCTAGTAGGGGCAGCAGGGAGGAGGAGCCCTGGTCCACTCAGCTAAAGGCCCTGACTCTGGGAGTCCCCTTAAGGTGGGAGGGGGTGGCTCTGCTGAGGAGTACCCCTTCCCCATGATCTGTGTTTCCAGTCTGAGGCAATGTGGGGGCCTCCCAGGAACCCACTTCTCCCTGCGGCTGCAAGGGCCTCTAATCACTCAACAATGGAGCCATATGGGCCCAGACATTCTCATACAGTTAACATTAGCCTCTGGAACCACCGCCTCATCAATAAAGCCTGTAAAGACTGGATCCTCCTGGTTCCATTTCTCTTTGGCAAGTCAGTCCTTTAAGAGTCATCAGAAAGCACATGCCTGTGACAACCTGGCTGTGCCCCCAGCATCCACTGCTGTGTGAGTCCCCTGGATACACAGCCTCTCCTTCATGCTCTCTCACCTCTTGCTGCACTGGAATCAGGCCTCCCAGGAAGAATCCCCCTCCCCAGTGTGCTCTGAGTACAAGCTGCTTCGTCTTTGTACCCATGGGTTTCCTCAGTTTCCCTGGCCACTTCCAGATCACTTCTCAAAATTCCTGTGTCTACAGCTATACCACTGCTGTGCTTCCGTGCTGTCACCTCCCACCTGCCCAGCTGCTGAGCCACATGCCTCCCCACCACTAGGCCTCACCATCACCCCTGAAGCCTTCTCCCAGCCCCATCCTCAGGGACTGTAAGGGACGTGCACACTGCACACATGGGCCCATCTCACCTCTGGGCCTTGCAGGCACTAATGCTGCTCACCTCCAGAAACCTCCTCCCTTGTCCCCATCCTCAACTCCTCTCCCCTGTGGCACCCTGGAACTTATAAATGCTTCTGCCAGTCTCCATTTCGTTTGTCTCTAACTGCCACCTACTATCCTTCCAGGAAACTCCTTTTCACACCTTTACTTAATCCTTCAACCTCATCAGCACAGACAACCCACAACAGCCCTCTCAACCAGTTGCCCAGACTCATCTCCCAGCCTTCCTGGGAGTCTGACTCCTGTGGCCATGCATCCATACACCCTTCCTGGTGATGTCACCCAGATCCAGGGCTTTAAACGCTGCCTCAAGGCTGGTGTCCCCCAAATCTGCTTTCATAACAAGATCTCTCTTGTGTGAGAAGAAACACCCAGTTTCCTTCCTGTCTTTCTGTCCTGTGTCTCTTTCCTTTACATTATTACCACACTCACACTTCTGACTCCAGGTATGTGGGGGTTCCCCCAAACCAAGCAATGCTCTAAGACACCAGCTGGCTGTCCCATAAATCTGACTAAATTCAGACACTGTCTACCCAGAGATGGGTCAGATCCCACAGGTGAAGGGCTCAGCCCCACTAGACTGACACCTCTTCAGACACCAGTAGCAAGTCTAGGTTGTCACCTGGGCTTCTGACCGAACAGCTGTAGATCGGGGGTTCCAACAACCCCTCCTTGGGCTCAATTAATTTGCTAGAGTAGCTCACAGAATGCAGGAAACACTTAGGTACACATACCAGTTTATTCAAGGCTATGATAAAGGACACAGCTGACCAACCAGAGGAAGAGAGACAGGAAGAGGTCTGGGCAAGTCCTGAGCACAGGGGCTTCCATCCCTGTGGAATTGGGGTGTGTCACTTGGAAGCTCTGTGAAGCTCCTATTGTTGGGATTCCACAGAGCTTCCTCAGATGGGCATGATTGATAACTAATCCATTTCCAGCCCCTCTCCCCTCTGGGAAGAAATGGGGACAGGGCTGAAGATCTGAAGCTTCTAATCAGGGCTCGGCCTTTTTGGTGATAGCCCCTACAGGAGCCACACAGTTTAGAACAAAAGATGCTCCCCTTGCTCAAATCATTCAGAATTCACAAGGGTTTTAGATGCTCTGATCCAGGAAGAGGAACAAAGACCAATACATATTGCCTACTATCTCACTTCTTCCCTGAACTCCAGGCTTCATCCTTAGCAGCCTTAGCAGTGGTCTTTCTGCTTGGACATCCCACTGGCATCTCAGACCCAGTCTTTCCCAAATGGAACATGTGATTATCCATACCCCCCAAAACCTGTCCTCCCCAGCTAATGGCTCTATTACATGTATCTTACTGATCTAGTAAATTTTTTAAAAAGAACTAAAATTCGCTTTTCCTCCACATGTGGGTTGTCCCTCCAAAGCATGTTTCAACATGTCAACTGCTATCTATGGTTGTCATCCAACCCAGAAAACAGCCATCTTTCATTGCAAACACCTTGGACTCCCATTTGTCCCCAACAAGTCACTCTCTACCCAGTACCTAGACTAATTATTTTCAGCTTTCCTGAGGTAGTGTAATGGGGGTGGAAGGGTACATGCTCCTCCAAATGGGGGAAGCATTTATGCTATGCATTCATGAGTGGAGACTTGGCCCCCTAGCTAACCATGGCAGTAGGGTGAGGGGCAAAGCAAACCTGGCCAGCGCTGGCCCTCGTTGGTCAGAAGACTGGACCCTCCCACTGGCTTTCAGGATTCATGGGATTCTGAGAGAGGGCTTTTGAAGTGGAGCTCACCAGAAAGCAAAAAGTCAGTTGGTTCTTTCCTTTCCCTAGACAGGGGTCATGTCAATGACTGAGAGAGAGCCCAGGGGCACAGATTCCCAAAGATACCTGGAACTGGAAAGCAACTACAGACCAGCTAAGCCACCTATATTTAAGATACTTTTGGATGGGAGAAGAGGTTCCTGGTGCAACCTTGAACTGAGTTGGCAGAGACTGGCAGGGTGACTTTTCTTTGCGTGCCTTAGAGGGAACAGAGTTTGAGGCAGAAACTTCCTGTTATTTCCAAAGAGCCTGGTGAACGATGTGAACAGATTTTTGTTCCTGTGTCACTTTCAGTTCTTGAACCTATGTAGTAGTTGCAATGAGACTATTTTTGATGATATTTTAGGCAAAAACTTGCCGTTAAATACAAGACTCCTTTCTTTTCACTGAACTTTGGAGACTTGCCTGGTTGGTGTCAAATTGTAGGACCACCCGCTTACTGGTTGAGCTCAGTACAGGATAACTGACATACAATAAACTATACACATTAAAAAGGTACAACATGGTAAGTGTTGACATTTGTGAAATATAGACTACCACATTTCAAAATAATAAATAAATCTATCAATCCCCAAAGTTTCCAGCACCCCTCTGTCATCTCTCCCTGTCCTGCCCCACCTGCTGGGTCCAGGAACCATCGACATGCTTTCTGTCACTGTAATCAGAATGTACTTCCTAGAATTTTATGTAAATGAAACTATAGAATATGTATTTATTGACTGAATTCCTTTACCTAGTAACATTATTTGGGGTCTTCATTCATGTTCTTAAATGTATGAAGTTTGTTCCTTTTTTAAAAATTGAGAAGACTGATTAAAAAAAATTTTTTTCACTATATTATTTTCAAAAAGAAGGGCAGGGAGCGAGGAAGAAAGGGAAAGAAACATCAATGTATGATTGCCTTTCACTTGCCTCCAGCTACACACCTGGCTGGAGCCCTGGCATGCCACTTGGTTGTGTGTCCTGACTAGGGAATCGAACCAGCGACCTCTGGACTAACAGGCCGGCACCAATTCCACTGAACCACACCTGCCAGGGCCAGATTGATTGATTTTGTTTTTGTTTTTGTTTCTCTAGATTTTGTTATTTTTAGAGAGAGAGGAAGGGAGAGAGGCAGGGAGGGAGGGAGACATCAACGTATGGTTGCCTTTCACCTGCCTCCAGCTACAGACCGGGCTGGAGATCTGGCTTGCAACCTAGTCTCCCTGGCTGAGGAATGAAACCAGCAACCTTTGGGTTTGCAGGCCAGCGCCTTATCCACTGTGCTACCAGCCAGGGTAGACTGATTTTCTTTCTTTCTCTCTTTCTTTTTTTGTGAACATCTCTAATTTTAATTTATTTTCTAATTAAAAAAAAAATTTTATCGTTGTTGTATTACATCCATCCCCTTTTTGCTCCCCTCTGTCCCCCTCCCCACCCACCCTTTCCCCCCAAAGTCAATCCCACCTGTTGTCCATGTCCATGGTTCCTTTATACTAGGTTCTTGTCTAAGCTGCTCCCCTTCTTTGCCTCTGCCTCCCCCCTCCCCCCAACCCCTTTCCCCCTGACCACAGAAGGCCTATTCCTTGTATTCATATACTTGGTTCTGTTTTGCTTGTTGTTAGTTTTGCTCATTATTGTCCCGTGAGATCATATGATATTTATCCTTCATTGACTGGCTTATTTCACTAAGCATAATATTTTCCAGTTCCATCAATGTTGTTGCAAAGGGTACAAGTTCCTTCTTTCTTTCTGCTATATAGAATTCCATTGTGTCAATGTACCAAAGTTTTTTGATCCAATCCTCCACTGATGGGCACTTAGGCTGTTTCCAGCACCTGGCTATTGTAAATAGTGCCGCTATGAACATAGGTGTGCATAGGTTCTTATGAATTGGTGTTTCAGGATTCTTTGGGAATAGTCCAAGTAGTGGAATTGCTGGATCAAAAGGCAGTTCCATTTTTAGTTTTTTAAGGAAACCCCATACTGTTTTCCACAGTGGCTGCACCAGCCTGCATTCCCACCAACAGTGTATGAGGGTTCCCTTTGCCCCGCATCCTCGCCAACACTTGTTGTTTGTTGATTTACTGAAGATTGCCATTCTGACAGGTGTGAGGTGGTATCTTAATGCAGTTTTAATTTGCATCTCTCTGATGACTAGCGATGTTGAGCATTCTTTCATATGCCTCTGGACCCTTTGTATCTCTTCCTCAGTGAGTTGTCTCTTCAGGTCCTTTGCCCATTTTTTAATTGGGCTGTCTGTCTCCCTGCTGTTGAGTCGCATTAGTTCTTTATATATTTTGGAGATCAGACCCTTGTCTGAGGTATCATTGGCAATTATGTTTTCCCATACAGTTGGTTCCCTTTGAATTTTGCTGATATTTTCTTTAGCTGAACAGAAATTTTTCAATTTGATATAGTCCCATTTGTTGATTCGTTCTTTGATTTCCTTTGCCCTTGGTGAAGTATC
>PVIW01014698.1:0-22377 GCA_004026585.1 Noctilio leporinus
TTTTTTTTTATTGTTGTTGTATTACATCCTTTGCTCCCCTCCGTCCCCCTCCCCACCCACCCATCTCCTCACAAAGTCAATCCCACCAGTTGTCCATGTCCATGGTTCCTTTATACTAGGTTCTTGTCTAAGCTGCTCCCCTTCCCTGCCTCTGCCCGCCCCCTCCAACCTCTTTCCCCCTGACCACTGAAGGCCTATTCACTGTATTCATATATTTGGTTCTGTTTTGCTTGTTGTTAGTTTTGTTCATTATTGTCCTGTAATGGGTGAGAACAACATGGATGGAACTGGAGAGTATTATGCTTAGTGAAATAAGCCAGTTATTGAAGGACAAATATCATATGCTATGTTCTATTTTTTCTTCCCATGGAGCAAGTTTTTATCTTAAATGGTTATTGTACTTTATCAAATGCTTTTTCAACATCTATTGATATGATCTTATGGCTTTTGTCTGTTGTTTTGTTTATGGCGTGAGTTACATTTATTGATTTGTGAATGATGTGATATTCTTGCACCTCTGGAATAAAAACCATTTGATCATGGTTTACGATCTTTTTAATGTATAGCTGGATCCAGTTGGCCAATATTTTACTGAGAACCTTAGCATCTATGTTCACCAGATATTGACTTACAGTGTTCCTTCTTAGTTGTGTCTTGACCTGTTTTTGGGATTACAATAATGTTGGCATCATAGAAAAAGATTGCTGGGAGTCTTCCCTCTTTTTGTACCTTTTGGAATAGGTAGAGAAGGATAGGAGTTAGTTCATTTATAAATGTTTTGTATAATTCACCTGTGTAGCCATCTGGTCCAGTGCTTTTGTACTTTGGGAAATTTTGGATTACTTCTTCAAATTCACTAGTTGTTATTGGCCTATTCAGGATTTCTGCTTCTGGATTCAGTTTTGGTAGATTATATATTTTTAGAAATTTGTCCATTTCACCCATGTTGTCCTATTTCTTGTCATATACTTGTTTGTAGTACATTCTTACAATCCTTTGTATTTCTGAAGTATCAATTGTGATTTCTCCTGTGTCATTTCTGATTCTGTTTATTTAGGTTCCCTCTCTCTCTTTTTCTTGATGAGTCTGGTTTTAAAGGCTTGCCAGTTTTGTTAATTTTTTAAAAGAACCACCTCCCGGACTTGTTGATTATTCAAATTGTAGATTTAATCTCTTAGTTATTTAATTCAGCTCTGGATTTGTTTGTAGTTTTCTTTGACCTGGATGAGTTCATTGAGCTTTTCTATAATCATTATTTTGAATTCCATATCTGATAGCTGGCTTGCCTCTGTTTCATTTAGTGATCTTTCTGGGGAGTCCTCCTTTCCTTTTGGTGATGGACTGTTTCTTTTTCTTCCCATGTTTAGGTTTCATTGTAATCCAATCAGACTGTGATTGGCTGTCAGGCTAAGGAATTGCTAGTCTGGAAGGAATGATTTAGTTATAATCCTTTGAGTCTGTGATCCACCACCAATCTCAGATGCAGCTTGGACTAACAGACTGATTCAATTTTAAATCAATGAATGAGCCAGCAAACTCAGGCCCTACTTGGCTAGACAGAGAGGTTCAATTGTAATCCAATTCATCAGCCACCAGCTCTGGTGCAGCCTGGTAGGGCAGATTCATATGTAAATCAATGAATCTGTGGTCAGCCACCAGGCTCAGGTGGCACTGGGCTTGTCAAAAGATTCTATTGTAATCCAATGAATCTGTAATTAGCCGCCAGGCTAAGGGGCCACTGGGCTAGACTGAAAGGTTCAATTGTAATTCAATGAGTTTTTGATCAGCCACCAGGCCCAGGGTTCACTAGGCAGGACAAATCAACTCATTTGTGAACCAATGAATCCATGATCAGCCACCAGGCTCACTTGCCACTGTGTGGAGCACTTACTTCTCTGCCATCTTGCTGAATCTCTAGTTTGCATTTGTGTAAGTGGGGTGCACTGACCAAGATATGAGAGGTGTTGGACTCTGGCTCAGGAGCAAGTGTCAGTAAATCTTGGGGTCCCTTCCAGTGGGCCAAGGGCTTAAGAAGAGGAAGATGTGTGAGGATGAGTGTTCCACCTGCAGGTGGGCAGTGGTGCTGTGCTTTGTTGGGGACTTTTATGGGGTCCCTATGCACTACACTTGTCTCTGCAGCCCACCTGTCCTGAAATGTGTTAAGAGGAATAAATGGATGGTGAAAAGTTGAATTCAAATGGAGAAGAAAAAAACAAACCTTATTCAAACACACTCCACCAAAAATAAAAAGTAAAATGGAAACTGGAAATGCAAAAAAGGGAATTAACCCAAATCCTTGGAGGCTAATTTTATGGTGTGGGGCAGAGTGTGGCAGGCACTAGACAGGGCTGAATTCCAGGACTGTGCTCACAAGTTTATTGGGAACATTCTGAAGATCCTGGAGGCTTATGAGAGAATCCCATTGACAAGCTCAACCACATATTACTAAGCCATGGTTCATACCTCAGTAACTGGGGGCTTCTAAGTATGATTTACTTTAATAATGTGCCTGGTTGAAGGGCCCTTTCTGATTCTTCCAGAGTTTTTAACTCTGGTGGTGATAAATGCTCAATGTAGTCTTGGTGTGTGTGTGTGTGTTGGTCATGATCCTGATCATTGACACTGGCCTGACCTGGGCCACACAGTCTCAGTGTGGTGGCACCAACAGTTGGTGTTGTGAACATGATGCTGAGCCAATGACTGTCACCACTAAGGCTCTTTCTCCTCTTGCAATGTGTTCATTAGTCTAAGTGCCAGATGTACAGTATGTATGTGTCCTGCTGGTGATCAGCTTAGACACTGGCCTGTGTGGGGCTGGAATTTACTGTTGAGTCCAGAAGAACCTCTATTGGATTTACCTGATGTAGCACAGAAGGCTTCATGGTTCATTGGAAGTGGACACTGCAGTCTGAGTCTGGTTTCCATCTATGTGATAATTTTATCTTTCTTGACAACCCACTTTTCTAACTCAGAGACTCCAGAGTGAGTGAGGATTCAATAATCCAGAGAAGTTCCATGAGAGAAACTGACAGGAAGAGGAAACCACCTGGGAAACCAGCTCACACCTCCTACTGTACCTGCTCCTAGGATGGACCTGTGTTCAGAGACCTTGAACACTCCCTGGTGTTTGCAACCTCTCCTGCAGGGAGGTTTTTGTGCTCAGGCTGACTTCCCCTCACTGTGTCTCTGGCAAAGTAATACAGGGCGGTGTCCTTGGCTCTCAGGCTGTTCATATACAAGTACAGCCTGTTCCTAGCATTGTCTCAAGAAATGGTGAAATGGCCCTTCACAGAGGTGGCATAGTATGTATAATTACCACTACCACCACTAAAGTATGTGACCCACACCAGACCTTTTCTTGGAACCTGATCACAAAAATTCTCATTGTGATATCACAGGAACCTTACGGTCATGCCACATTAACAAAGTTTGATTTTACAAAGCCACACTGTGCTGTCACAAAGACTGCATGTGATGTCATAATGCACCACTGGGATTTCACACATGTTCACTGTGATACACTGGCACCATTGTGAATTAGAACAGCCTCACTATGATGTCACAACCTCATCATGATAGCACCAGGACCTATTGTAATGCCACACAGCCTCACATTGATGTTATAAATCCCTCAACATGATGTATCAAAGCACCATTCTGGTTTTTCACATTCTTAGAGTGATGTCACAGAGCACTCAATGTGATATCACATGGCCACTATGTAATGCCATAATGTAATCACTATGATTATAAAAATTCTCACTGTGATGACACTAATCTCTCCCTGTGATGACCCACAGCCTCATTATGATGTCCCAAAGCTCCTTTGTAATTTCACACACTCTTACTGTGATGTCACAATGCCCACACTCGGAAGTCACACAACCTAACAAGTGATGTCATAATGCACTAGCATGGTTTCACACATTCTCATTGTGATGTCACAAAACCTTCACTTTTATTTCTGAGCTTCACTGTGATGTCACACAGCCCTCACTGTGATGCCACACCATGTCAGCGTATCACAAGGACCAATTCTGATTTCACACTGCCTAAATTTGATGTCACAAAGCATTCACTGAGATGTCTCACAGCCTCAATGTGATGCCACAAAGCCTCACTGTGATATCACAAGCTTTAATTGTGGTGCAACGATACTCAACTGTGATTTTGCCCATTTTCACGGTGATGTCACAAGGCCCTCAATGCGATGTCACATAGGCTCAATGTGATGTCATAATGTACCACTGTGCCTTCCCACATTCTTACTGTGCTATCAGAAATTCTTCATTATGATTTCACAAAATATCACTGTTATGGCACAAAGCCTACAGTGCGATGACACACAAATTTATCTTGATATCACAAGGACCTGCAATGATCTCACATCACCTCACATGGCTCTCACAAAGCCTTCATTGTGATGCCATGCAATCTTATTGTGGTGTCGCAAAGCTCCATTATGATCGCACCCATCCTCCCTGTGATGTCACAAAGCCCTTACTGTGATGCCACAAAGCACAGTCAATGTGACATCATAATGCACCACTGTGATTTACCATATTCTCACTGTGATGTTAGAAAACCTTGTGATTTCACAGAGCATCACTGTTATGACACAAAGCCCACTGTGTGGTGACACACAATGTAGTCATGATATCACAAGAACCCACTGCAATTTCACACAGCCTCACTTTGATGTCACAAAACATTGTGATGTCATGTAACTTTACTGTGATGTCACAAAGCTCCATTGTGATTGCACCCATCCTCACTGTGATGTCACCAGGCCCTCACTGTGATTTCCCACAACCTCATTGTGATGTCACAAAACTCACTGTGATGTCAAACAGCATTAAAGTGATGTCACAAAGCTCAACTGAGATTTCACACATTCTCACTGTGATGCCCCATGCCCAAACTTTGATGTTATACCACCTCGTTGTGATACCACAAAGTCCACATTGTAATGTAACAAACTCCTCACAAAGCCCACACTTTGATGTCACACAGTCTCATCATGATATCACAAGGACCCATTCTGATTTCACATAGCCGCCACTTTATGGCAAAAATCACTCAGGGCGATATCATCCAACCTCAGTGTGAGGTCACAAAGCTCCACTGTGATTTTCCCCATCCTCACTATGATATTAAAAAGCCCACACTGTGATTTCACACAGCTTCAATGTGATATCATAATGCATGTATGCACTTTCACACATTCTCACTCTGATGCCATGAAGGCTTCATTTTAATGCCATTCAACCCTGCTGTCATGGCACAAAGCCCTCATGGTGATGTCACACAGCCTCATCATGATATCACAAGGACACCCTGTGATGGCACAGTGCCTCAATATGATATCCCAAAGCATCAGGTCACCATTGTGATTTAAAAGAGCCTCACTGGGATGTCACAGGTCCTCTCTGTGATGTCACACAGCCTCAATGTGTCTTAATGAATAACTGATTTCACAGATTATCATTGTGATGTCACATGAACTTATTGTGATTTCACATTGACTCATGGTCATGACACAGATGTCCTAATGTACCACTGTGATTTCACACATTACCATTATGTCACAAAGTGTTCACAATGATGTCACCAGCGTGTAATGTGATCACACACCATCTCATTGTGATACCACTGGCCATCATTGTGAGTTAACACAGCCCCACTGTGATGCCCCAAACACTCACTGTGATGTGCCCCAACCTCCTCCTGTCACAGGACCCACTGCCATGTCACACAGCCTCACTTTGATATCACAAAACATTCAAAGTGATGTCACAAAGACCCATTCTGATTCTGTGCACCCTTGGAGTGATGTCACAAAGCCCTTCCTTTGATGTCACACAGTCATTATGTGATGTCATAATGTGTCACTGATAATACAAATTCTCACTGGAATGTCAACAAACCCTCACTATGATGTCATACAGTCTCATTGTGATGTCACAAAGCCATACTGTGATGTCACAGCCTCAATGTGATGTCACAATGCACCACTGTGTTTTCACACATTCTCACTGTGATGTCATAAAGCCTTCCTTGTGATTTCATACAGCCACACTGAGATGTCAAAATGCCCTCACTGTGGAGTCACAATCCTTCACTATGATGTCACACAACTTCATCTTGATATCATAAGGATCCACTGTGATTTCACACAGCCCCACTGAGATGTCACAAAGCTCTTACTGGAATGCCACACAAACTCATTGTGATGTCACAAAGCCCTCACTGATGTAACACAACTTCATGCTGATATCATAAGCACCCACTTTGATTTCACACAGCCTCAGTTTAATGTCACAAAGCCTTCACTGTGATGTCACGTGTCCTCATTGGGATGTCATAAAACTTCATTGTGGTTTCACACATCCTCTCTGTGATATCAAACTGTGCCAATGTGATGTCCTATTGCATCAATTATGACTTGACAAATTCTCACTGTGGTGTCACAAAGCCCTTTCTGTGTTTTCACACAACCTCAATGTGATGCTATAAATACATCACTGTGATTTCACACATACTATCTCTGATATGACAAAGTCTCCATGGTGGTGTTATAGACCTAGGATATAATTTCACACAAACGAATGTGATGTCACAAAAATCTATTGTGGTTTCACACTTGCTCCTTGTAATATCACATAGCCTTCATTACGATTTCCCACAGCTTCACTCTGATGTCACACAACCTTGTGATATCACAAGGACTCACTGTGATTTCACAAAACCTCACTTTAATATATTAATCCTTTCACTGTGATGTCACAAAGCCCTCACTGTGATATCACACAACCTCAATGTTCATTACTGTGCTCCACTTTGATTTTTTACTTGTTCAGTGTGATTTCACAAAGCTTTCACTATGACTTCACACATGCTCACTGTGATATCACAAGGTCTTCACTGTTGTGTCATAGGCCTAGAATGTGATGCCATACAACCTAATTTTGATACCTCAGGCCACATGTGGTTAACTCATTGTGAGTTAACACCGTATCTCTGTGATAACCCAAACACTCATTGTGATTGCCGCAACCCCATTGTGATATTATCAAGACCCACTGTGATTTCACACAGCCTCAATGTGATGTCATAATACACAACTGCGATTTCACAAATTCTCTCTGTGACATCACACTAACTCATTGTGATTTCACAAAGCCACACTGTGACATCACAAAACCCAGATGTTATGCCATAAAGCAACACTGTGATTTCACACATTCTCATTGTTATGTCACAAAGATCACAGTGTGTTAACATACAACCTTCTCGTGATACCACAAGAACTCACTTTGGTCTCAAATAGCCTCACTTTGATGCCACCAACCATTCACTGTGATATCATGTAATATCATTGCCATGTCACAAGGCTCCAGTTTGATTTCACACATTCCCATGATGGTCACAAAGCCCTCACAGTGATGTCACACAACCTCATTGGAATGCCAAAAGGCTCCATTTTGACTTCATCCATCTTCAGTTTGGTGTAATAAAGCCTTCACTGTGGTGTCGTAGGCTTATAATGTGATATGAAACAACATCATCATGATATCACAAGGATCCACTGGGATAATACACAGCCCTACTTTAATATCATAAAGCCTCCACTTTGATATCATGCAATTTGATTGGGATGTAATAAGGCTCCACTGTGACTTCTCACATTCTCATTGAAATGTCCTAAAGCCTTTACCTGATGCCACACATTGTCAATGTGATATGACAATGCATAACTGATTACAAAAATTCTCACTGTGATATCACAAATACCTCACGGTCATGTCATAATAACTAAGTTTGATTTCACAAAGCCAAGCTGTGCTGTCACAAAGACTGCATGTGATGTCATAATGCACCACTGAGATTTCACACATGTTCACTGTGATACCACTGGCACCATTGTGAGTTAGCACAGCCTCGCTGTGATGTCACAACCTGATATCATCAGGACCCATTGTGATGTCACACAGCATCACTTTGATGTTATAAAGCCCTCAACGTGATGTATCAAAGCACCATTCTGGTTTTTCACATCCTCAGAGTGATGTCACAGAGCACTCAATGTGGTATCACACAGTCACTATGTAATGTCATAATGTAATCACTATGATTATAAAACTTCTCACTGTGATGTCACCAATCCCTCCTTGAGATGACATACAGCCTCATTGTAATGTCCTAAAGCTCCTTTGTAATTTCACACACTCTCACTCTGATGTCACAATGCCCACACTGTGATGTCACTCAATCTAAAATGTGATGCCATAATGCACTAGTGTGGTTTTACTCATTCTCATTGTGATGTCACAAAGCCTTCATTGTTATTTCTCAGAGCTTCACTGTGATGTCACACAGCCCTCACTGTGATGTCACACAATCTCATCATATCAAAAAGACCCATTCTGATTTTACACAGCCTCAATTTGATGTCACAAAGCATTCACCGTGATGTCACACAGCCTCAGTAGGGTGTCACAAAGCCATACCTCAATGTCATACAGTTGAGTGTAGTGATATAATGCACCACTGTGTTTTCACACATCCTCACTGTGATGTCCCATAGCCTTCATTGTGATTTCATTTTGCCTCACTGAGATTTCACAATGTTCTCACTGTAATGTCACAATCTTTCACTATGATGTCACACAACTTCATCCAGATATCATAAGGCTTCACTGTGATTTCACACAACACCCCTGATATGTCACAAAGCTCTTACTGTAATGCCACACAACTTCATTGTAATGTCACAGAACCCTCTCTGATATAATACAATTTCATGCTGACATCACAAGCACACACCGTGATTTCACACAGCCTCAGTTTGATGTAATAAAACTTCATTTTGGATTGGTACATCTTCTCTGTGATGTGACAAAGACTTTAATGTGATGTCACTCAGCCTCATGCAATGTTCTAATACATCAGTTGAGATTTCAAAATTTCCCACTGTGATATCACAAAGATTTTACTGTGATTCACATACTCTCCTTGTGATGTAATGCACCTCTGACTCTGATGTCACACAGCTTTCATATGATGTCATAATGCAACAGTTGTAATTTCAAAATGTATCACTGAGGTGTCAAAAATCCCTCACTGGATGTCACACAGCTTCAATGTGATGTCATAATGCCCTACTGTAATTTCCCACATTCTCACAGTGATGTAAGAAAGCCTTCATTTTGAATTTGCAAAGCATTTCTTTATGTCACAAATCCTACAGTGTGATGACACATAGCCTCAATGTGATGCAGTAATGCATCACCTTGATTACACAAATTCTCACTGAGATGTTATAAAAGCCTTATTGTGATGACACACAACCTCATTGTCATGTCACAAAACCCTCAGTGTGGCATCACACAGCCACATTTTGATATCTCAAAGTTCAAGTATGATTTTACACATTCTCCCTGTTATCTCCAAAAGCCCAATCTTTTTGTGTAACTCTATGATGTTACACAAACTGATTGTGATGTCACAAACCTCTCACTGTGATGTCACACAGCCTTAGTTTGATGTCACAAAACCTCCAGTGTGATGTCATATATTCATTTGATGTTATAATGCACCACTGTGAATTCACACATGCTCCAAGTGATATCACACAGCCTTCAGTGTGGTGTCATAGGACTCTAATGTGATTTTTCAAACACTCGTTATGTTATATGTCTTCACTGAAATTTCACACATCCATGCTGAGATGTTACAAAGTATTTGTTGTAATTTAAAAACATTTAAAAAGCCTCACTTAATTTCACAAACACTCACTGTGATGTCACACTGCCTTACTGTGATATTACAAAGACAAACTGTGATACTACATTGCCTTAGTTTGATATCACAAAACCTTCATTGTGATCCCATGTAGTTTTATTCCAATGTCACAATGCCTCACTGTGATTTTATGCATTCTCATTGGTGTCAATAACCCCTCAATGTGATTTCACAGGTTCTTACTGTAATGTCAAAAATTCCTCCTGATGATTCCACACAACCTTATGATGATGTGGAAAAGCTCCAGTATAATTTATCACATACTCACTATGATGTATCAAAGCCCATGATGCAATGTCACACAACCTCAGCCCTCATTGCAAAGTAACACAACCTCTTCATGATGCAGTGAGGACACCCTATGATTTCATGAAACCTTATTTTGATGTCACAAAACTTCATTGTGATTTCCTACACCCAACATTGTGATGTCACAAAGCCCTTATTTGATGTCACACATTCTCAATATGATGTCATAATGCGTCACTATTATTTCACATATTCTCCCTGTGATGTCACAATGTTCTCACTGTGATGTAACATAGTCTTATTGTGATTTCACAAAGCCCTGACTGTGATGTCACTCTGTCTCGATGTCATATCATTATGCACCACTGTGATTCCACACATTATCTCTTTGATGTCACAAAGCCCACACTAATACTCTACAACCTCATTGTGATGTCACACAGCACTCAATGTGATCTAACAACCTCCTCATGATATCATATGGACACCCTGTGATTTTACATAGCCTCACTTTGATGTCATGCAACCTGTGATATCACAAAAGTCCCCTGTGAGTTTGTACATCCATACTATGATGTCACATACCCTCTTTGTGATGTTACACAGCATCAAAGTGATGTTACACTGTACCACTGTGATTTCACAAATGCTCAGTGAGATATCACAAAGGCTTCACTTCACTGTGGTTTCATATGCATATAATGTGATTACACACAAACTCACTGATATATCACAAAGCTCCACTGTGATTTTATACATGATCACTGTGATGTAACAAAGCCTTCATTGTGATTTAACACAGCCTCACTGTGATGTCAGAAACCCTCACTGTGTTATCATACAACCTCATCATTATATCACAGGGACCAACTGTGATGCCCCACAGCCTCACTTTGATATCACAAAGCCTTCACTGTGATGTCATACAACCTCATTGTGAGGTCATAAAATGTTAGTGCAACTTCACATATCCACACAATGATGTAACAAAACCCTCTCTGTGGTGTCACATAGTCTCAGTGTGATGTTGCACAACCTCACAGTGATATCTCAAGGACCCATTATGATTTCACACACTTTTATGCCACATAGCTTTCACTGTGATTTCACAAAGCTCAATTATGATTACAAACATCCTCACTGTGATATCACAAATCTCTCACCGTGATGTCACAGAGCCTCACTGTGACATCATAAAACTCAACAGTGATTTCACACATTCTCTCTGTGATGTCACAGAACCCACACACTGATGGCACATAATTGCATTGTGATATCACAAGGACTCACTGTGATTTCACCCAGCCTCACTTTGATGTCAGAAAACCTTCAATGTAATATCACAAAGCTCTGTTCTGATTTTGCACATACTCTCTGTGGTTTTACAGAGCCTTCATTGTGATATCACACAGCCTCAATGTGAAGTAATAATGCACCACTGATATTTCACACCACTGCCATAAATTCTCAGGGATGTCAAAATGTGCTATGATGTCATACAACCTAATTGTGATTTCACAAAGTCCTCACTGTGATTTCACCCAGCTTCAATGTGATGTGGTAATGCTCCACTGTGATTTCACATATTCACACTGTTATGTCACAAGGCCCACACTGTGATGATACACAATCTCATTGTGATGTAACAAAGTCCTCAGTCTGATGTAACACAACCTCATCATGATATCGTAAGGGCCCATGTGATTTCACACAGCCTGATGTTGATGTCACAAAGCCTTCACAGTGATGTCATGAAACCTCATTATCATATCACAAAACTCCATTTTGATTTTGAACATCCACACTGTGATGTTATAAAACCTTCACTGAAATGTCACAGAGACTCAAGGTGATGTCATTGGCCTCCACTGTGATACTGCAATGCTTACACTGGATCTAATGCAGACTCCCTGTTTTTCCCCCAGATTTTTAAAACATGTCATATCTGATTATTTAGTCAGGGCAAATTACAAACACATTTTCCCTTAGAACGGGGGGGGGGGTGGAGATGGAAATGTTGAGGCCCCAAAATGAGAGTTCCACTAAAGATTTCAGATTCCGCTCATGCCATGTGATAACTGACCCACATACTAATAAGGCCAGACCTTGTTTAGCTGTCTAGAATTTGAGGAGCTCCTGCATGTGCCCGGTGTTCTGGCCATAGATGTGGAATGTGGCTTCCAGCAGCCCCAAGATTTCTTGCCTGGTTTCTAGATTCCACTCCCAGCAACAGTCTGTCACCCAGGATCATTTTAAACTCATGTCAATGTATTAATATTCTGATGACAGACATGCATATGTACTCATTTTTTAAATATTTTATTTATTATTTTTAGAGAGAGGCAGAGAGGGAGAGACACATCAATGTATGGTTCCCTTTTTCATCTGACTCCAGCTATAGACCTGGATGGAGACCTGGCTTGCAACCTCATTATGTGCTCTAGTTGGGGAATCAAACAAGTTACCTTTGAGTTTCTCAGGCTGGCCCCTTATCCACTGTGCCACTAGCCAGAGCCAATGTTCACTTTCTTTATTTCCTGAATGTGCCTTTTGTGATGTCAGCTTGTGTCTTGTTCTGGGCCTAGTCAGCCTTTTGGAGATCCACTGTCTTTGTCTGTCTTCTTTAATTGTTAATTCAATCAGTCTGTGATCAGCAGTCAGGCTTAGGTACACCTGGGCAGTGAGTATTAATTTCTGTGAGGGTAGCTATGGCGTTCCTTCAGGCTACCACAGATTGAAGAGGAATGGTCTACCTGCTGTTTGTGAATGGGTCAGCCCTGGGATATTGTGGGCTGCTCCTTCATTTCTCTCCTAAAAACTACACCCCAAACTTTCTTTCAGTATCTGTAGACCACTCTGCCCTCCCTCTGCTGGAGCCCAGTGTGAATGACTTTGTTTTTGTTTTTTTTGTTTTTCTCTTCTTGCATGGTCCCTGAGAGAACTCGGTCTCTCTTTCTAGCCAGCATAGCCTGACAGATTTTTTCCACAGCTGAATGCTGTTTTATTCTCAGCTTTATTGCTATAGGTTGGGAAACCCAGATGGGGGTTTAGAACCCACACTCCTCACTTGGAACCACCGGCTGCAGAGACGTTTCTCTGTCCCTTCAACAGCCATTAGTGGGAGCTAGCCAGCCCTCTCATATCTCCACACTTTCTCCAAGGTTTGTTGTGATGAAGTGGCCTCTTCTGTTCAGTCGGTGGTTATAAGGCTTCTCTCCAAGTGGTGTTCTGTTGGTTATTGTGGATGGTTTCATCTCAATTCAATTGTAATTCCAGGTTGGTCCTGTTGATACCAAAGCTGGTGAAGGTATATCCAGAAGCCTTGCAGGAGACCTTCACTGAGGTCCCAGGCTTCCACAGCTCAGCCCCAGACTGTAGCACCTGCCCTTGTATGTGTATGACTATGGAGAGGAGACAAAAATGGGTGTAATAGGCCCTTGACCCTCCCTGGTCTCCTCCTGGCTTGAAACCTCATTATGTGCTCTAGTTGGGGAATCAAACAAGTTACCTTTGAGTTTCTCAGGCTGGCCCCTTATCCACTGTGCCACTAGCCAGAGCCACTGCTACCAGGAAGAAGATTCTCCAGATCCAGTCCATGGTGAGGGGCTCTGCCATCAGGACCTCTGTAGTCCTGATGCCCTTAGGGCATAGGCAGACAAACGTTTAACCTAGTCCACCTTTTCTCATTTACATATTCATGAAGCATGGCACTTTATAACTGAATATTTGACCCCATCTGAGGGCAGAGAGAGAACATAGGGACCATGCTCAGAGGGAGTCTGAGGCTCCAAGTCCTAAACAGTGTTGTAGCATATGTGTCCCTTGCAAGGTCCCTGAGGTCTATGCAGATATGGCATACATGAAACAGGCCCCTACAGGGTATGCTCCTCATCGAAAACATACCTTTGAGCAACACATAGACCACTTAGACCAGATCTTTGCTTTAATACTTAAAGCTCTTATTCCTGGGATCAGGGTGTCTCCAAAATGCAGAACCAATTAAATTGAAAACATGATCACTGTCTCCAGCTCCTCAACATCCAGGTATAAAGTAGCCCTAGCAATACCCCCATTGGTTCTCCTTCTCTCATCTTACCATTTGTAAGTCTGTGATAAAATATGATATTCACAGTCACCTCCTGTCCAACCATTATTTTAGTTGTTATTTTTTTAAATGAAAATAAGAATACCCAGGTCTTCGGAACAAAATTTTCTCTAGATCTCTCTGCACCTGCTCCTGGGGAAGCATCTCTGAGATTGTGGGTCTCATGCATCCCCAGCTGCACAGCATGTACCCTGCAGAGGATGGTCCCATCTTCCATCAAAGAGCACAGACCTCTCAGTGCAGAGTGAAAGGCAGCACCCTGAATTCAGGATGCGTTTTCTGGGAAACCATATGTTTAAACATCTTAGGATACAGATAAATAGCCTTATTAAACCCCGGTGTTTCTTCAGGGAGTGCTTTCCCTGGATCAACCTGATGCACTGAATCAGCTTCCACTCTTGAGTCCAGAAGCTCTTGGTGGCTTTGGGGGAGTCTGCTGTCCTCAGGTTCCTCTGCTTGCATGTCTCATCAGTGTATCACTGTATGTGGTCCATTTGTCTGTGCACACACACACACACACCCCACACACTAATGGTTTCATAATAATGACATGAAGTCTTCCTTCTCCCTTGTTTCCAGCACATGAGCATCATCCCCACTCTCACCTGGACCAAGTGAGTGACTTTTGTTCAACCATCATCACCATCCATATCCAGGAACTCTCACTTTCCCAAACTGACGCTATGCCCATTAAGTAATAACACCCCATTTTCTGCCTCCTGCCCCAGCCACCCATTTCAGCTCTGTCTCCATGCCCATGACCCACCATCTCACAAATGTGGAAACACACAGCCTCTGAGATTCTGAGAATGAAATGCTTCCCTGGTCATTGTGTATCCAAAGCTCATCTGTGTTCTAGCATCTATCTACTTTCTCTTCTTTATAAAGGGGATGATATATTGTGTTGAGGATGGAACACATTTTGCTATTGAGTTTCCTATTCCATCTCTCTTATTTTCATAAGAATTCAATTGCTTGCAAATATATGCTTTATTTTTTTTTATGTTTTATTTTTTCTCTGATCAGTAAGAAGGGAACTCACACGAGAGGAGTACAAAAAACTCAGATGAAAGGAGTTAACATGTGACCACATGAACTTGATAGGAAGCACCTGTGACAGAGGCTGTGCTGAGTTAGGCCAAACAGTAATAATTTCCATGGTGGGCTGATGATCCTCTGTCATGGTCTTCTGTCCATCCTGAAAGCAACAGGACAAAGATAAATGGAGAGTTAGAGACACTGCTTCTGTGATGGGGGAAGGGCTGATGGAGCTCTGGGTCTAACAGTGACCTGTCCATCTATGAGTCACATCTGCTTCATCCTGGTACACCTGGGATAGGGGCACACACCCTGTCCCTAATCTAGGGCTCTATGAAAATAAGGTACCATGATGGAAGGGAGGGTCAGAGGAATTGAGGAGTGAGGGTAATGTGAGGGTCACAGAAGAGTCTCAAGGAGTGTGATCTGCCTCATCTAGGTCATTATCTTAAAATGGCTCATAGAAATACAAAGGTAATGTGTGGGTACCCATTGTCTATAGGTGGACCCCTACATTAACTGCCTAATGACCCACATATTTCACCCTCTCAACAGAGTCAGACAGTCTTTCCCCACATGATCCTTAATGACATTTTCAACATCCATCACTAGGACATTTATCTGCTGAATGAGAAATCAGGGGAAAGAGCTGAGGAAGTTCACAGGGAAAGCTTAGTGTGTGTGTTAACAACAAAGGCTGCAGTAAAACTCAAGTCATCCCTTGGTTCATACCTTACAGGTAATGGAGCAAATGTAACTTCAAAACTTTGAGAACACTTGTTAGTGTTAGAAATCCTGAATCCCCCAGAAGCTGCAAAACTTGGAAATAGGCAGCTGATCCACAACCTTTGATAATATGAGAAATTTTTCTGGTAGTGAAAACTGAGGTGAAAAGTGTCCCATCGAGAATCCTGTCTGATCCCTGACTTGTTCTTAATTGCTTGCTCATAATTGTGGATTGATGTGAACCTGATTCCCTTTCTATTGCTGTTGTTGGGGGCACTCAGCAGTCTGAACCCAGGCTGTGATGCTGGACATCTGGGAACTATATAGCTTCACCCTCCTGCATGCATCTGCCCTCATCTGGACAAGCTGACTAGAAAGCCTTGGTGATCACTCCTTTGCCATCATGGGAGAATCAGTCTACAAAAGCCTCTGCCCAACACACGAACCATCCATTACTCTCACCTTCTGACTACAACACATACTGACCCAGGGTCCTGGTCCAGCTCTTGGAAGCCACCTCACCAGTGTTGGAAAGGCCTGTGAAGCCCTCCTGAGAACTTGACAATGTCTGAAATGAGCTCCGTCAGATCCCTTGGTGTATGGGCACCATCGGACTCAACATCTGAAGATACTTTGGGTGGGAGCCCATGTGGGTTTGCACAGGGGCTGCAGCATCAGTGCTGTTCACAGGGCACCGTGACCATGACCACCACCACTGGTTCTTTCTTCTCTGTCAGGGCTGACCACTGCTCTGCTAGTTGATGGCAGGTGACCCTGGGAGGTGCCATTTGAGGCTGGAGTATCTTTGTTGTCAGTGTTTTAATCCTGACTCAGGAGAAGAAGCTGGGACAAGAGTCAGATGAAGAGCAAACCCCAGACTAACACAGGAACCTGGGGCTGAGGCGCCACCTGCACCGGCTCTGATCGCTGGCTCCATTGCGCCCCCTGGTGTCCTGAGCGCCCGCTGCAGCCCAGCCCTCCTGTTTTCTCCAGGGAGGTTTTTGTCTGGGCTCAGGCTGGCTTCCCCTCACTGTGTCTTTGGCACAATAATACACAGCCGTGTCCTGGGTGGTCACGGAGCTCAGCTGCAGGGAGAACTGGTTCTTGGATGTGTCTCTGGAGGTGGAGGTGCGGCTTTTGAGAGATGGGCTGTAGTAAGTGCTTCCACTGGAACTTATATACCCGATCCACTCCAGGGCCTTCCCTGGGGTCTGGCGGATCCAGCTCCAGCTATTACTGGTGATGGAGGAACCAGAGACAGTGCAGGTGAGGGAGAGAGTCTGCGAGGGCTTCACCAGTCCTGGGCCTGACTCCTGCAGCTGCACCTGCGACAGGACTCCTGGAGAGAAATGGCATCAGTCTGTCAGTTACAATCAGTCACCTTCATCACAAAGAACCAGTGTCAAACACAAGAGACTCTCACCATGGGGCACTGTCACCAAACACAGAAGGACACTCAGCAGTGTCATCTTCTTCTAGAGCACTGTTGTGACTTCTCCAGAGAACTCAGCCCTGTGTGAGGAGTGAGCTGGGAGCCCCCACAGTCCAGGGGAGGATTTACCTTGGAGCTGGTAGGGAAATTTGCATTCAGGGCACCATTTCCCATATAAGGAGAGAGTAACTGAGGATAGGCTGTCTGGTAATTCTGGGTCCCTTTGGGGACAGTTCCTTCTTTGAATTCACTCATTGTATAAGTCAGGTGTAGGGGATCACTTGGTTTATGGGGAAATTGCACATAAAACTGTGGTGGATAGAAGAATCTTTGAAACTTTTAAATTCTCCTACACTTTTCAAACAGATTTAAACTGGTTTATTAGCATTTTCTGTTTTTGAAGCCCAAATATATCTATACTGTATTTACAGTTTTCAAAATTTTATGTCACAATTTAACATGCAATAATGTTTATTTTAGTGTAAGGAAAAATAAAGCTAAATATTATATTATATTTGATATAATATTTTCTCTATTTGTGACATCAATTTTATCTAAGTAATTACCTCCAAATCTCAGACAGGTATGACATTCTTGATTCTTGATTTTGGCAATTTTGTAATTATGTCCACTACTCCCTCAGTGATCAATTGTTACACAAACCCAAGACACGTTGCTGTAACATCAAACTAGTTACATCAGAAGTAATCATATTTTGTACATGAAAAGTTAAAAAAAATTAAAAAGTACATATGGACCTGGATGGGGGCACAGTGGATGGATAAGGTGCTGACCTACCAACCCAAAGATCACTGGTTCGATTGCCAGCCAGGGCACATAATCAGGTTGCAAGCCAGGTCTCTAGCCAAGTCTATAGCTGGAAGGAGATGAAAAGCAACCATATATTGATGTCTTTCTCCCTTTTTGCCTCCATCCCTTGCCCACTCCCTAAAAATAAGAAATGAAACCTTTTAAAACAGAGTACATATGAATGTCTACCATCAGAATTTTGATATGTTGACATGATCTTAACAGAACATTTACTGACCTGGTTTCTCAGGCTAGTGCTGTCAGTGATATTGCGGTTCAGAGTGAAGAAAATGAGAATTCCTAGGACAGATTTGCTTACAGGAAAGGGAATTTGAACAGTGATGGGAAGCCCTTACCCCCATATTCCCTGTGTCCTGTTTCTGGGGATGGCCCCTTGGTCAGACGCTGCTGGGCTCTCCACAAATCACAATTTGTTCTGATTGTATAGTAAATACTATCTTCCAGCATGCATAGTGTTTAGAATTATATTCCCTGACTAGGCTTCTCTTTCAATTCCATGAATAAAAATTTGTATGGTTTGTGTGATAAGTAATTTTAATTTTAATAAATTACTATGCATCCCTATTTTTAATAGGTCCTCTACTGGTTTTTATAAAGTCCAAAGAGAATTGCCAGCCTCCATTGTCCTTTATCATTGGGTACAACAGCCCTAGGGACTAGACAGGCTCTGGTTTCAGGAGCTGGGTGCTGCTGGGAAATTAACCATAAATTTGGGAGGGACTTCAGGGAGATGTAAGAGTAGGTTGTTAACATTTTATTTAGTCATGTGAGAGAAATATGTCTGATTTTCATGAGCAGATTGTTACTAACTTGTATAGGTGATAGACTCTCTCACTAAGGAAGCACAAGGAAGTGCAGGCATGAGACAGGTTATGTTTATATTTTTCTTTTCACTTCCTTAATGGAATCTTTGGTTGGAAAAATTGATTCAATTTAAGCCAAGTCTAATTTATAATGAGGTTCTTTAATGGGTCCTATTTTTGGGTATATAAAACTACCCAGAAATTGGTGATCCTTCATTGTCCCTGCTGTTTGATTACAGTAGCCATAGACTCTGGCACCAGGGGTGATTCTGAATGAAAAATTACCCATAAATCTGGGAGTGATTTTGGAACTAGGTAAGAGGAGGTTGCTGGACTTAGTTTGAGTCACATGACAGAAATATTCCTGATTTTAATGACCAGAGTGTTACTCAAACTATGGGTTTAAATATTCTTCCAGGAAACACAGGACATGATAGAGACAGAATATATAATCTTCTAAAATACCTAAATATTTATGGGTAGGAGCTATTTAAATGTTTAAAGATTCCACAGGTAGAAATCAAGAGAAACAGGAATGTGTCACTGCAAGCAGGTAGGAAGGGGATCCTTTGTTACCCACCTTCATGTTTTCACAGTATCTATTTTATATTTGGTACAATATCACAAGTCCTGGGGATTAAGTGTTGGAGAAGCTATTGTGATGGTGTATCTGTATGAGGAACTATAGTTTCATTGCATCAGGACCCTTGACTCAGTCCAACATCATCATCATCAACATTGTTACAATTACCATCATATAAAGCATAACTATCATCATCATTATCTCTGTCACCAACCTCATCACCATATCCATCACCATCAGTGTTATCATTTTTATTAGTTATTAGAATTCTTATTATTTTCTGTATACATGGTGGTTGCCCACACACTATGACCATTTATTGAAAGAAAACAGGTGCTTCCTTCTTAGATGACAAAGCAAGCTTAACATCACAAAACTCAACCTGTAAGTTGACCTAAGACTTTCCAAGAAGCTGAAAATCTTGGAGAGGGAATAGTTTCCATTTATGATGTTGGAACAAGACCCCTATCTAATTGTGACATAATCACCAACAACACAACTACCACACCCACCATTGTCTTCATTTGACTTCTTATAATTGCTCCTCTCCTTTTTTATGGAATCAGTGATTGTCCCCATATATTGATGGTTTATCTCTGCTTTTGTAGATTTTAAATAGCTGTTAGGTGGAAAGAGTAATCAGATTCCGTTTAATTTTAAGTTTTACTTCTTTCTTTTAAAATTTTATTGTTGTTGTATTACATCCATCCCCTTTTTGCTCCCCTCTGTCCCCCTCCCCACCCCACCCCCAAAGTCAATCCCACCTGTTTGTTTGACTTCTGACAAAAAAAAAAAAAAAAAAGTCTACATTCATCTTCTCCTCCATCTGCCCGACATGGGAATTCTGATTAGATAGGTTGGGTCTCCTCTCTACATGTCACTGGAAGACACTGAGCAGAATCACCACCTGCATCTCCAAAAAATGAGTTCTGAGCTACTCTCCTTTCCTGGCTTTATCAAAGCATGCCTTATTTAGTCAAAGGCCTTTCCTATTCCTCCCAGAAACTTCAATGATATGCATGATCAGTGCTGAATATCCCCTTGGTGTGCATGTTTGTCATCGGTCTGGACATCCACACCAAGCTTTATGGTTATGTAAGTCATGAATAGGTTCATCAAGTTTATGAAAAAAATTGGAATTTGTTAAAAAGGTGGCCTTACCTTTCCAAGCATAAGAAAAAATGTTGGAACAGATGAGTTTCACTTAATTTCTCATGCATCTTTCATACATATTTAAACAAGTTTATTGGTATTATTTCAAGTAAATTCTGAACCCCAATACTCTACTATATTTACAATTCCCAAATTTACATAATAATTTAATATACAAATAATATTTATTTTGGTTTTAAACTAAAAAATAAAGCACATCAATATTTAATATAATATTGGATACATTTATGGCATCATTTTTTTCTAAGTAATTACCTCCCTGTCAAAGGCAGGTTTGCCATTTTTTATTCTTGATGTTGGAATATTTATAATTGTGTCCACTATGCTCTCTGTAATCTCTTTTGATACACGAGCCCAGGACCCATTGCTGAAACTCAAAGTAGTTGCATCAGAAGGAATCATGTTTTCACATGAAAACAAAGAGGAAAATTAAAATAGTACTTAAGAGTACTATTAGCATATTTATATGTTGAAATTATTTTAGCAGGAGATTTATAGACCTGTTTTCTAAGTCTAGCGTTTTCAGTGATGTAAGATTCAGGTGGAGGGAACTGAGGAGAATTCCTACCATAGATTTGCTCACCAGAAAGGGATATTCTGCCCTGACTCCTAGCCTCTCTGTCTCCTGTTTCTGGGGGTGGTCACAGTTGTAAGAGACTGCTGGGATTCCCACACAACATGTAATATTCTTAACATAAATTACAGTCATTCTTCCATCACTCATATGGTTTAAAAATATATTCTCTGTATAGAATTTTATTTTAGTTACCTTAATATATATATATATATATATACACACATTTTTATATTTTGGGAGGACACAATTACTTATTTTAATAGAGGTCTGTTCATCACTAATTTAATATGTTTTTTGCATTAAAAAATCTCAGAAATTGAGGCCCTAGCTGGTGGCACAGTGAATAAGGTGCCGGCCTGCAAACGCAATCATTGTTGGTTTGATTCCCAGCCAGGGCACATAACTAGGTTACAAGCCAGGTCTCCAGCCAAGTCCATAGCTGGAGGCAGGTGAAAGATAACCATACATTGATGTTTTGCTCCCTCTCTGCCTCTCTCCCTTCCCCATTCTCTAAAATAATAAATAAAATCTTTTTAAAAAATCTCAGAAATTGATCAGCTTCCTTGTCCATGCTCATTGGTTATGGCAGCTATAGGTACTATAATAGGCTCTGGTTCCAGAAGTGCATTGTTGTTGGAAAATAACCCAAGAATCTGAAAGTGATTTGGCACTGCTTAGGGGGAGGGTGCTGGACTTTGTTTGAGTCACATAGCAGAAGTATATCTGATTTATATGAATAGAGTGTTACTAATAATATGGGTTAAAGGCTCTTTCAATGAAAACCCACAAGAATGTATAGAGAATGAAAGACAAGTCACATAATCATGGAAAGTATTTAGGTATTGATACACAAAAGTTGGTGAGAAATAGAAATGTTTAATTTTCTGCAGGAAGAGTTAAAAGAAAATAAGGAACATGTTATTATTGCAAATAAGATATTCCTTGTAATCCACATTCATATTTTTAAAGTGTCTCTCTTATATAAGATAATATAAAATAATATGGTGTTGGTTCTAGGGGAGTAGGAGAGCAGCTTTGGGGTCCTCACTCATCTAA
>PVIW01014699.1:0-14052 GCA_004026585.1 Noctilio leporinus
TACTTTGTATGATTTCAATTTTCCTGTATTTGTGGAGGCTTGTCTTGTGACATACCATGTGGTCTATCTTGGAGAATGATCCATGTGCATTTGAAAAGAATGTGTATTTTGCTTCTTTGGGGTAAAAGACTCTGTATACATCAGTTAGGTCCATTTCCTCTAGAGTGTTGTTCAATGCCACAACATCTCTGGGGATTTTATGTTTGGAAGATCTGTCCATTATTGATAGTAGGGTATTAAAATCCCCTACTATTAGTGTGTTGCTGTCTATGTCTTTCTTAAAGTCTTCCAAGATTTTCCTTATATATTTCGGAGCTCCTATGTTGGGTGCATATATGTTTATCAGAGTTATTTCTTCTTGATGGATTGTTCATTTAAGTATTATGAAATGTCCATCTTTGTCCCTTTTTATGTCCTTCATTGTAAAATCCATTTTATTTGAAATCAGTATTGCTGCTCCAGCTTTTTTTTCACGTCCATTTGCTTGATATATAGTTTTCCATCCCTTCACTCTCAATCTGTGTCAATCTTTTAATCTGAGGAGCGTCTCTTGAAGACAGCATATATGTGCTTCATGTTGTCTTATCCATTTGGCTATCCTATGTCTTTTGATTGGTGCATTTAATCCATTTACATTTGAGGTTATTATTGATTGATACTTATTCATTTCCATTTTCTCCCTTTGTGCCTGTATTCGTCTTTGGCTTTCTCTGTTTCTTCATTTTAGTTGTTTACTTATTTTTTATTTTTAAAACAGACCTTTTAGTATCTCTTGCAATGGTGGATTGGTAGAGATGTATTTTTTTGTCTTGGAAACTCCTTATTTCTCCTTCTATCTTGAATGAGAGCCTTGCTGGGTAGAGTATTCTTGGTTGCAGGCCTTTGTTTACCATGACTTGAAATACTTGTTGTCATTCCCTTCTGGCTTGAATTGTTTCCATTGAATAATCATTTAGTAGCCTTATTGGAGCCCCCTTATATGTTATTTGTTGTTCCTCTCTTAATTCTTTTAGGATTTCCTCTTTGTTTTTGAAGTTTTCCATTTTAATAATAATGTGTCTTGGATTTGCTCTGTTTGGGTTGATCTTCATTGGGACCCTCTGTGCTTTCTGAACTTGATTAATGTGTTCATTCATCATGTTAGGGAAATTTTCTATCATTACTTTTTTGAACAGGTTTTCCACTCCTTGTTTCTCTTCTCCTTTTGGTATCCCTATGATACAGATGTTGTTACGTTTCATGTTTTCCTGCAGCTCTCTTAAAACCCCTTCAATCTTGTTCAGAATTTTTTTTTTTTTTTTTATCTTGTACTATCTTGGAGTATTTGTCTACATTGTCCTCCAATTTGCTGTTCCGGTCCTCTGCTTCCTCTAGCCTGCTGTTGATTCCTTGTACTGTATTCTTCAGTTCAGAAATTATGTTCTTCATTTCTTCCTGGCTCTTACTGATAGTTTCTATGTCGTTTTTGATGCTGTTGTAGCTCTCAGCAAGTTCCTTGTAACTTCCCTGGAGTTGTTTATAGTTTTCTTTCAGCTGGCTAAGCTCTTTGAGCTTCTCTATCATCATTCTTTTGAATTCCTTATCTGATATATCATGTAAGTCTGATTCATTTGGTGATTTTTCTGGGGATTCTTCCTTTCCTTTTGGTGATGGACTGATTCTTTTTTCCCTCATTTGGGTGTATGTTGTTGCTTCCCCCCCACCCTTGGAATAATCTGCTTTGCTTCCTTGCCTTAGTTGAGCACCCTTCTGTGTTAGGAGATTTGTGGAGTTCAGTGTTGCAGTCTCCTAGGTTTTCTCCACATGTTGCTCTTGGTGTGGCCTTTATTTTGGCTGTCTAGTTGTATTCTGGATTGGTTGTGTATGTTGCTCCTTTCCTTCCAGTCAAGACACTCCTATTCTTTCCCATACACTGTTTTTGAGCTGTTTCTGAAACAGAATCACCAGTGCAGGCAAAATAACCATACCTTCAGTGATATCTCTCTCTTTTACTTCCCCTTTTAACTGCCTATGAATGTAACTATATAGCCAAACCAAGGTAACCCCCGCTCTTTATCACACCCTCAGCTGCAACTGAACCAATCTAGATAGAGATGTAGATATATTAAGCCTGTTGTACTAGGGGAAAATAGTTAACTTGACTAAATTATAGGTAGTTGTGAAGGGTGCTGAGGAGTAACAAAGATAGCAGTGATATGAGAGAGAAAAACAACTTTTCTATTCTATAGAAATGAGGAGAGGGATAATCAGAAAGCCTCAGGTATGGGTGAACAGTGTAAGCCTATGTATATAGTTGCCACACTTGCCTCCCTGTTCACCCTTAGTGATCCTTGATTGGTCCAGGTGGAGCCAGGGCCTGTGGGCTTATAGCAGAGAAAAGAAAAATAAATAAAAATTAAAAAAAAGAAAAAATAATCAAGAAAGGGTTTAGGTGGCTGTTCACCCTTTTTGATTTTTGATTGGTCTAGGTGGAGTCAGGACCTGTGGCCTTTTAGCAGGAAAAAAAGGAAGGAAGGAAGGAAGGAAGGAAGGAAGGAAGGAAGGAAGGAAGGAAAGAAAGAAAGAAAGAAAGAAAGAAAGAAAGAAAGAAAGAAAGAAAGAAAGAAAGAAAGAGAGAGAGAAAAAAAGAAAGGAAGGAAGAAAGAAAGAGAGAGAGAGAAAGAGAGAGAGAAAGGGTTTAGGTAGCTGGGGAGGGGAGTAGATTGAGGACTGGGAATGTGTTGTAGCCAGAGTGTGAGTAGACTTTAAATCAAGAGTCGGGGGAGGGTCTTGGGTATTTAGGTGGATTAAGATAGGGAGGATTAAAAATATGTGAACTGTGATACACTATGGTTTAAACAGTATTTAATTAAAATGCACTAATTGGGATGCTTGGAAGTAACTTTTGAAAAGGATATGTTTGAGATTAATAGTTCATGTAGCTCTTGGTATAACTCAGGTGCTTGAGATTAGCAGTGATCCACTTCCTGAGTCTGCCTCTTTTTGTTGGTCAGGTCTCTGCAGTCTACAGTTTAGCTGGTCTTGGAGTGGCAGGGCCTATGATTGTCACAGTCAGGGCTGATTCTGAGTGTCAGCCCCCTGGTAGGCTGGGCCTCCAGTAGCCTAGCTGGGTTCCAGGGCTGCCTGTTTTCTGTGGCCCTCTTCTTCCATTTGAAGTCCAGCAGGGGGCTTCTATGAGTTCTATAGCTGTTTCTCCCCCTACAGCTCCTGGAGGAGGTTCCTGCCTGTGATGGGCACCTGGCACCTCTGCAGGGCAGCCTGAAACCTTGATGGCTCCTGTGATGACTGGCCCTGCACCCACAGCTCCTGGAGGAGGCAGCCACCATCTGCCAACAGTGCTCAGAGTCCACCAACAGTGTCCGGGGTCTGCCAACACTGCCTGGCTCCCCTGGGCGAAGGCCAATCCTCCAAGCAGACTAGTTCTCTGAAAAGTCCTTCACTCTGCCTCTGTGATGTGCCCTGGCTTCCCAGAGTATCTTCAGTGTGGCCTTTGTCACCTACAATGGGTGGGTCAGTTGCCCCAGCTACAAGTTCCTGGCTGACAGTTTAGAGTTTCTGTAGGAGCCTGGGGGCTTTTGTGGGTGCACAGGGCTGGGCCTTCCTCCTCACAGGGGCTTCAAGCTGCTGTTTCCCCAGTGGCCCAGGAGTATCATTTTCGGCCCTTTCGCACTTCCCCACTCACCCACTCCTGCTCCCTGCACGTCTCTCCTCCTCCTCCTCCTCTGTCCCAGTGAGGAGCTTCCTCTCTCTATTGCTGGAACGAGACTGTCACACAGTCCCTTCCCTATAGGAGTTCAATTCCTCGTTCAGTCTGGTGTTTGCCCTCACTGCCCACACTTCACTGCTCAGATTTCTAGTCACCAGGGAGCCTGGACCTGGCTTCAGTTAGGGACGCCCCTCTGGGTAGAGCCACCAGTGCCCAGAGCTGATCTCAGCTAGCTGGAGGCCAGTTTGGAACTGTCTCACCTGCTCTCCTGTAGGTCTCTGCTGCCTCTGGGCTGTGCTTCCCTGAGTTCAGATGCTTACCACTACAATTCTTAGGGACCTGCAGACATCTTGTGCTCCCTATGCTATCCTCCAGCTGTTCTGACACTCAAGAATGCCATCAGCACTGCTCTCTACTCTGTCGCCATTTTTAAGCTCCTTCTGGATAAAATTTTATATTATACACTCTTTGGAGGCTAAATGAGGATGAATCACATAATCCAAACAGAGCAATTACTAGCAATGGAACTGTAACAGTAATGAAAACACCCTGAAAACAAAAGTCCAGGGCCAGGTAGTTTTACAGGGGATTTGTATAAATATGGAAAAAATATTAGTATATATCTTTTCAACTAATCTATAAATTGAAATAATCTTCCACTTTTATTTTACAAGGCTAGCATTATCTTGATACCAAAGCTGGAAAAAGACACTACAAAGAAAGAGAGTTAAAGGTCTATATTCTTAATATACATACATGTCAAAAATCTCAATAAAATAGTAGCAAACTGAGTTAACACTGTATGAAAATAATTATACAACATGAGGAAGTGGGAATTATACCAGTGATGCAGAAATATCTCAAATCTAGTACAACTAATGTGAAAAAAAACATCACATCAACAAACCAAAAATAAAAATTGTATGATTTTTCAAGAAATATAGAAAAAGGATTCAACAAATTTAATATGCATCTTTGATTTAAGAAAAAGAGAGTGTTTCTCAAGCCCTAGCTGGTATGGTTCAGTGGAATGTACTCTGTCTTGTAAACCATGGGACTTCCTATTGTGGTCAGAGCACATATCTGGATTGAGTGCCACATCCCCAGTTGGTAGTGTGGTATAGGCAGCCAGTCAATATACTGTTCCTCTTGCCCACCAATGTTTCACTTACTTCTTTCTCCACCTTTTTCCTTTTTCTAAATTTAAATCAATACATTTTTAAATAATTCTCTCAAGGAATGGCTAGAGAAAAGTTATTTATTTCAGCTTGACAAAGGCAATACATGACAACCTCACAGCTAACATACTCAATTGTAGGAAATGAAAAGCTTTTGTTTTTAAGATCAAGAATATGTATAAATAACTAAAGCAATGAAATGCATCTAAATTTAAAAAATTAAATCTGTCACTTTTTGTAGATGACATAATACCCTACATAGAAATTCTTAAAGAATCCAGCAAAATTAATAAAAGTAATCAAATAGTTCATAAGAAAAAAAACCAAATTGAATATATAGAAATTTGTCATTTTGGTATACATTAATAAAAACTAAAATAAGAAATAAAGATTCCATTTACAGTTGTGTGGAATAGATATAATGCTTATGAATTAACATAATTAAAAAGGTGAAAAACCTGGGCCCTCAAAATTACAACACATTGAGAAAAGAAATTGAGAACAACACAAAAAGTAGAAAAGCCATTCACATATATGGAAAACATGAAATTGTTAAAATTTAAAAATTCCCTCAAGTAACTAATTTGTTCAATCCAAACCCTTTCAATTTACTAATGACATTCTTTTCAGAAGTTAAAAATATTAAAAATTATATAAATTTATAGAACTTTAAATATTTAAATAAATTTAGAAGAAAGAAAAAAATAACAAGTTTGGAGATATGACAATCAATGGTCGAAACTATATTATAAAGCAGGGGTGTCAATTTCATTTTCACCGGGGGTCACATCAGCATCATGGTTGCCTTCAAAGGCTGAATATAATTTTAGGACTGTATAAATGTAAGTACTTTTTAACAGTTAAGTGAGCTGGGTAGAAACAAGGTGCCAGGCTGGATAAAACAAGGTGGAGGGCCAGATTCACCCTGCAGGCCTTGCGTTTGCCACCTGTGCTATAAAGCTATAATAATTAAAACAGAGCATTGTTTTGGCACAAAACAGACACCTAGATCAATGGAACAGAATAGGGAGTCCAGACTAAAACCCTCATTTATATGAACAACTATGAAAAATGAGGTGAAAATAGACACTACAGATTTTAATCATATACAGAAATAAACCTAAACAGATGCCAGCTCCACCCACCTTTTCCATAATTTCAACTGACACCAGACCTGTCTCCTTGTCTGCCAACAGATTTCAGCTCCACCCACATCTCCCTGCCTTCCAGTTGAAATCAGCACCTCACCGTTCCTTGCCTTACAAGTAAGTTTAGTTTCACCTACCTCTCTTTGCCTTTACAACTGACTCTAACCCTGCTCAATATTCCCAGGTTTGCAAGCAACTCTAGCCTCACCCATCTCTCCTTGCCTCCCAACTGACTTCGTTCTTTCATGTATTTCCTGCTTTCCAAGGGATGTCAGGCTTAACCAAATCTCCTTGTTTTACAACTTAAATTAGTTTTATCCATTGTATTTCATTCTCACCTGATCAAGGTCTGTTTTCAGTCAGAATAGAGAAGGGGTCTGTTAATGGTGTTCTTGAACACTGTTAAAAATAAATTCTGATCTATTGAAACAAATCAAGTAAGCAAATAAAACTAATAAGGACTGAAGAACATCTGGCATAAAATAGGTGGGGTTGGAACTGGTTGGAAGGCACAGAGTAATGAGCAAGGCTGGCATCAGTGTGTAGGCAGAAAGATGGGGGTGGAGCTGGTATCAGGTGGAGACAATGAGAAGTGAAAGGAGCTGGAATTAGTTGAAAGGCAAGGAAAGGTGGGTGAGGCTAGCATCATTTTAAACATGTTCTTATATATTGGGAATTAGAGCAATCCATTTTTATGTTTAGCATGTATTTGTGGGTTTTTTAAAAAATATTTTGTTTATTATTTTTAGAGAGAGGGGAAAGGAGAAAGGCAGAGAGGAGAGAGACATCAATGTATGGTTGTCTTTCACCTGCTTTCAGTTATGGATCTGGCTAGAGATCTTGTTTGCAACCTGGATATGTGCCCTGGCTTGGAATCGAAGCAGCAATCTTTGTGCTCACAAGTTGGTGCCTTAAGTACTGTGTCACCAGCCAGGGCCTAGCATCTATCTGTTTTGTACTCTAAAGGCCAAATACTGTAATGAGAGTAATGAAAATACTCTCATTACTCCAGTGTATATTTTCATGTTCATGGCCTTACGTTACTTGTCCAGAAATGTGAGGCTTTATTTCTGGACTCTTCATTCATTTCCATTAATATCTGTGCCTTTTTTTGTGCCAATACCTTTCTGTTTTGGTTGTTATTATTATTATTATTATCATTATTATTGTGTGTGTGTGGAATGGTTTGAGATCAAAGATTGCCATACCTTCAACTTTGTTCTCTTTCAAGATTGCTTTGGCTATATTGGGTCTTTTGAGCTTCAATATAAATATTAGAATTTGTTTGTGTTCTGAGAAGAATAAAATGTTTATTTTGATAGAAGTTACAAGGAACCCATAAATTACTTTGGGGATTGTGGATATTTTTACAATTCGATTTTTTCCATTTAAATTCATAAATTATCCTTCCACATTCTTTTGTGTCCCCTTCAATTTCTTATAATTTTGTTAGCATTGATCTTTGTTTAGATTTCTTTAATTTAAAAATATTTATGTAGTTTTTTTTGTAATTAGTGTACAAAAAATGTGATCTATTACTGCATATCAATTTTATATATTTACTTTTTTACTAAATTCTCTTATCAATGTTCTTAAATTGCATTATCTTTGTTTTTTTCCGAGTAGTCTGATGTCATCTACAAAATGTCAATTTTACTTTTTTCTTTATATAAATGCCATTACTTTTATTTCTTCTGATTGCTGTGGCTAGAAATTTCAGTATTATGTTTCATTTATTTGAGAATGTGGGCATCATTATCTTTTTCCTGACCTTAAAGAAAAACTTTCCATTTTTACCATGATGCTACCTATGGACTTGATATACACAGTGTTTATAAAGTCAAGAAAATTTTATTTTATAAAACTTTTTGACAGTTTTTAAATCATAGATGGATGTCAGATCTTAACAAATATATTTTCTGCATCTTTTAGATAACAATCACATACTTGTCATCCACAGGCTACACTGCCTTTGAACCTACACCAGTTATACATATTTTGAACTAAAGAGCAGCAAGTACTTTGTATGCATCTGCAGTGGGGCTCTTCAAGCGTAGTAAATTTTGACATTCTAGGTGAAAATGTTCTTGTTCTGGATAGCTGTCTTCCGAATCAAAGAATATCCATTAGGATCTTCTCTATTACCTCACCCCAAAATGTTTCTAGTCCCTCAACCCCCAATATACTGTAGATATAAAGAAGGAGAAAGACAAAGGGAGAAATACAAAGAGAGAGAACATAAGAAATTGAGACAAAAGCAGAAAAACAAGAGCTCATAAAAGTAAAAAGAGTGAAGTAGCATTATCTTTAAATGCAACTTGTATGTGACTTTACATCATATGTCTATATTTTGTGGTGGAGGATCTGGTTGGTAGCCACTTAGTGGTGTCGCAAAAATGTTCTTATATCAGGAGATAGGGTGGCTGATGGATGATTTTCCCTGTGGAGGGCTGGCAGTTAGCACCAGTCAGCCTCCATGACTGCATTTGTTCCACCCAGAATATGGACAGTGTGAACCCATTCCTGTCCCCCAGGGGCATGACCTTAAAGGCTACAGGGTCTTTGTCGAATGATGTTGCTGCTGTTCTTCTGAACAGATCTCAGATGGCCAGCCACTTGCACCAATGTTTCCGGAGGAGCCACAGACATTTCACCAGTGATATCGCCAGTGGCAACCCAGCAGCAAACATGTATGGATGCAGCTGTGAGGTCATGGAATTTGGAAGCCATGTTGCTTGGAGACTTCTCTGCACGCCTGAGGATCCCTACTAGCATGACCTGTGAAATCTCCACATCCCCAATTCTGACCACTTCCTCAACCCCAGAGGCAGAAAGCAGCTGAGCTAAGGTAGGAGGTGCTCACAATGTGCTGGGTTTGAGCGTCGGGATTCTTTCCAGCCTCAGAAGGTGTAGGCAACAGACAGGCCCCAAGAATTGTGTGGAGTATCCCAGCCACTAGTTCCCCCAGAAGTGGAGCTGCTGTAGCTTTCAGAGCTACTATTGTACCCCTGGATATGTACTTTCTCAGGAAAGAGTCCCAGAGAGATTCAGCTTGCTGCTTTGGCCCAACAACTCACAACTCTCTGGGGTGGCAGTGCTGTAGCCACTTAGATATCCCCACACCTCCCTGGGAGGCTCTTCTGTATGCCCCTCCTGTGGACCCTTCCCCCCATCTCTAACCCCACCATGAGGTTCCAATGGGCAGGACAAGGGCACCACACTCCAAGGTGAAGTTCTCTCCCAAAGTAGCAGAAGACAGGACCTGCTCTGCCCAAATGGTGAGGATGGAGCCCCTGCCCTCCACAGGGTCACCTGGAGGCAGTGGGGAGGGTGGTGAAGGGGCTGCCCAGGCCTTCCAAGGACCCTCAATTCCCAAGGAGTGTGGGGCCAATGTTTTCTAGGCAGGTGTAACAGGAGCTAGGGGCAACTCCCTGAGCCTCAAGGAAGGGCAGTGCTGAGGGGACTTCCATGTCCCTGTTTCTGGGGCTCCTAGACAGCAACCCAAGCCCCCAGTCAAGGGGTGTCCTATGGCATCAGGAACCCCTGTGAGAGCCCTGGGGAAGCCATCCACAGTGCCAGGAGGAGTGGAGAGGGTCTGGTCACCCTCCTGGACAGGAGATTCTGCACTTGGCAAGAGGATGAAGTCACCCATTGAGGCAGGGATGGGGAGGTGCGGAAGTGGCTGGCAGAGGCTGCAGCAGAGGGAGTTGGTGGGCAAAAGCCTACAGCACCTGTCATTCCCAGGCCAAGTCCCATCCGAGTACTCACCTGGCCAGACACTGTTTAGCCTGTGAGATCACAGGAGTTTGGCTGCGTTCAACAGGTGTGGCTGGACAAGGGGAAAATGTCCTCCAGCAGCCTCAAGAGGCCCTGCCTGGCCTCCAGGCCCCTCTCCCCTCGGGTGGGCTCCAGGTGGACTTGCACTGGCTGACCCGCCCCTCTCTGTGACGCTGCCTATGAGCCTTCAACCAGTCCCCTCTGCCACCTCACCAGGTTCCAAAGGGCAGGACACGAAAAGGTGAGGCGAGGGCACCTCCGGAGGAGGCAGTGGTTATAGTGCCCTCCCTCCAGATCTGAGAAGGGGAGGGGGTAGGCCCTGGCCCAAAGGAAAGGGTTCAGAAGGTGGATGCAAGGTCAGGCAGGTAGCTGCTGGCTGAGGGCCTGTGGCAGCCAGTGCATCAAGGCAGGACAGCAAAGGAGGGGTGTCGGTTGCCTTCCACGGCCCCACCCCTCCCCTAAGGGGCGGGGCTGAGAGAAGGTTGCCAATCTCCCTGGGCCTCCGGGTTGGGGGTGCTGTCAGGAGGCTACCCTCTTCCCCTTTCCCAGGGCTGCCTCTGGGTTCCCTAAGTAGGTCTGTGGGCCTCCACCCTCGAATGTTGGGCTGGGAGACACCCGGCCTGCTTCCATCCTCCACGGGTGCCCTGTGGCTGCAGGGCTCCCCATGGTAGCCCGCGGGATCCCTCGGCAGTGCCAGTGTCAGTCAGGAGTGCCTGCTCATTCTACTGGACAGGGGGTTCGGCTCTGAGCAAGAAGGTGAAGGCACCCTAGCAGGAGGAGGTGGCCGCAGAGGCTACCAAGGCGGTGGCCGCCCATAGAGCAGAGGCGGGGCCCCAAAAGGACAGGTCTGCGAAAGCATATAGGCATGGCCTCATCCCACGCCATCTTCCATCCACAACCTAACCAGGCCTGACCCTATTTAGCTGTATAGAACATGAGAAATTATCCTGCATGTTCAGGGTGCTATGGCCCTAGAGGAAGAAATTGGCTTCCAGCAGCCCCAAGAGCCCTTGCCTGGCGTCCAGGCCCCATTCCCTGCAACAGTCAGGTACCCAGGAGCAGCTCATACAGGCTCTGCCTGCTGGCTTCCCTGCCCCACCCCGACCTGCTATTCTATCTGTCCGTCTCTCAGTCTCTTTCTCTCTCTTTCTGTTGCAATGTCTTTCCTTCTGTCCTTCTTGCTTTCATTTTCCTTCTTTCTTCAATGAGACTAGAACTCATTTCTTTCTTTTTTAAAGATTTTATTTTATTATTTTTAGAAAGAGGGGAAGAGAGACAGGCAAAGAGGGAGAGAAACATCAATGTATGGTTGCTTTTCACCTGTCTCCAGCCACAGACCTGACTGGAGACCTGGCTTGCAACCTAATTATGTTGCCCTGGCTGGGAATTGAACCTGTGACCTTTGGGTTCACAGGCCGGCACCTTTTCCACTGTGCTAGTAGCCAGGGCTTAGAACTCATTTCTTAACCTCATGCATGTCTTTATTCTCTACAAAATAGAGTAACATTTCCTCCTCTCTCCTCACATGGAAGGTCTCCACTCCAAGACCTCAGGTGGACAAAACCACTTTGGGCATGAGCCATGACAGTGGAATGGAAGTGCCATCCTGAAAGAGACACCATGACACCAGGCACAATTTGAAAGCCTTCTTGGGTAGGTCTCTTCTAACACATCTTAGTGGTACTCATCTTCTGTCAACAGGAATATCTATTGTAGTTATTTATTTATTTATCTTGAGCTGGTTTCCTTAGGCAGGGAATTAACCAAAGCAGAGCTGCTCAGCATCTCTCACATTCCTGTTTTACAAGGGAGAGTAGCTCTTCATCTGGGCATTGGTGGAATGGATGTCTGCTGATGTCACCACCTCTTTTGAAATACAAAAAGCTTCCTACTGCCACTTTCACAAAGCCCACCCTCCTGGAGCACTTAGACCATTCACAACAAGGAGGTATGTGAGAGGGCGTCAATTCAGTCTAGTGCAGAGGGGACTCAAAAGACAACAAGGTGATATGATATCCCAAGGAGTTTTAAAACATTCCACAGCTGACCATTTAGTCAGGGTAACTAACAGACATGTTTTCCCTTAGATTGTCAAAAATATGAAAAAAAATATTGTTTTCCTTTATTGTTTAATGTTTTTATTTTTAATTTTAATTTTTATTTTTTTTAATTTTATTGTTGTTGTATTACATCCATCCCCTTTTGCTCCCCTATGTCTCCCTCCCCACCCACCCATTCCCCCCAAAGTCAATCCCACCTGTTGTCCATGTCCATGGTTCCTTTATACTAGGTTCTTGTCTAAGCTGCTCACCTTCTTTGCCTCTGCCTCCCCCATCCCCCTAACCCTGTTCCCAAAGACCTCTGAAGGCCTATTCCTTGTATTCATATACTTGGTTCTGTTTTGCTTGTTGTTAGTTTTGCTCATTGTCCCATAATGGGTGAGATCATATGATATTTGATCTTATTGTTGTATTACATCCATCCCCTTTTAGCTCCCTTCTGTCCCCCTCCCCACCCACCCATTCCCCACAAAGTCAGTCCCACCTGTTGTCCATGCCCATGGTTCCTTTATACTAGGTTCTTGTCTAAGCAGCTCCCCTTCCTTGCCTCTGCCTCCCCCTTCCCCGCAACCCATTTCCCCTTCACCACTGAAGGCCTATTCACTGTATTCATATATTTGGTTCTGTTTTGCTTGTCTTTAGTTTTGTTCATTATTGTCCTGAAATGGGTGAGATCATATATTCGTCTTTCACTGACTGGATTATTTCACTAAGCATAATACTCTCCAGTTCCATCCATGTTGAAAAGGTAGGAGTTTTTTATTTTATTTTTTTCTTTCTGCTGTATAGTATTCCATTGTGTAAATGTACCAAAGTTTTTTGATCCAATCATCCACTGATGGGCAATCAGGCTATTGTAAATAGTGCTTTTATGAACATAGGTGTACATAGATTCTTATGAATTGGTGTTTCATGGTTCTTTGGGTATAGTCCAAGTAGTAGAATCACTGGATTAAAAAGCAGTACCATTTTTAGTTTTTTAAGGAAACCTCATACTGTTTTCCACAGTGGCTGCACCAGCATGCATTCCCACCAACAGTGTATGAGGGTTCCCTTTGCCCCACATCCTCAACAACACTTGTTTGTTGATTTGCTGATGATTGCCATTCTGACAGGTGTGAGGTGGAATCTTTTTGTGATTTTAATTTACATCTCTCTGATTGCTAGTGAGGTTGAGCATTATTTCATATGCCTCTGGGCCCTTTGCATATCTTCCTCAGTGAGTTGTCTGTTCAGGTCCTTTGCCCATTTTTTCAATTGGGCTGTCTTTCTCCCTGGTGTTGAGTTGCATTAGTTCTTTCTATATTTTGGAGATCAGACCCTTGTCTGAGGTATCATTGGTAATTATGTTTTCCCATACAGTTGGTTCCCTTTGAATGTTGCTGGTGTTTTCATTAGCTGAACAGAAACTTTTCCATTTGATATTGTCCCATTTGTTGATTTGTTCTTTGATTTCCTTTCCCTTGGTGAAGTTTCAGTAAACATATTTTTGTGTAGGATATTTAAAAGTTTACTGCTTATATTTTTCTCCAGGACCTTTATGGTGGCACAGCTTATGTTTAAATCCTTTGTCCATGTTGAGTTTATCCTGGTGTATGGTGTAAGTTGGCGGTCTAGTTTTATCTTTCTGCATGTTGCTGTCCAGTTCTCTCAACACCATTATTTGAAGAGACAGTTTTTATTCCATTTTATGTTCCTTCCCCCTTTGTCGAATATAGTTGACTATAGAGTCCTGGGTTAATTTCTGGGCTCTCTATTCTGTTCCATTGATCTATATGTCTATTCTTATGCCAGTACCATGCTGTTTTGATGACAGTAGCCTTGTAGTATTGTTTGAAGTCCGGTACTGTGATTCCTCCTACCTTGTTCTTCTTTCTCAAGATTGCTGTGGCTGTTTGTGGGCATTTTTGGCTCCATATATATATTTTTTTCTTTTTTTCATTTTAAATTTTATTGTTGTTTTATTACATCCATCCTGTTTTTGCTCCCCTCTGTCCCCCTCCCCACCCATCCATTCCCCACAAAGTCAATTCCACCTGTTGTCCATGTCCATGGTTCCTTTATACTAGGTTCTTGTCTAAGCTGCTCCCCTTCTTTGCCTCTGCCTCCCTCCTCCCCCCAACCCCGTTCCCCCTGACCACTGAAGGCCTATTCCTTGTATTCATATACTTGGTTCTCTTTTC